>JAODAL010061117.1:0-20512 GCA_025379985.1 Phyllomedusa bahiana | reverse complement strand
TTGTACGGGGGAAAACTTCCCCCAAAATTTTATAATGCTTCTATATTAAACCCTGCCTGTCCCCCCGGGGAAATCTCCGGCGGGGTACTTTTTTTCCCCAAAGGGTGCGGGTTGCAAAAAACAGCCCTTTGGGGCAGGGCCGGGGGGGAGTGCGATATTGTAAAGGGGACTTTTGGGATTTATTGAATATATTGAATATTTTTAAATTTCATTTTGGGAGTCCAGCTTGAAACATTTGCCCTTTTGTTTATTCCATTCTCCCGGGCCCCGGGAAGATGGAAAAGGGGTTTTACCCCAGAGGGGGGGGGGGGCAAATTTTCCCGAAAAAAACCCGGGAAAATTAATTACATCCCTTGTCGCGGGCAAAGGGCCTTTTACCCCAGCACTGGATTAAACCCCAAACCCCCCTTCCATGGGATATAAACCAAGCTGGGGGGATTTCCCTCTTTTCCCGCAGGTCGGGACAGAAAAAACAAAAGGGAAAGTGCGTACACCGGGGTTTTTTTCAGGCGGGGGAAATTTTTTTTTGAATCCCATATAAGACGGGAAGATGGGGGGTGCAAATTTGAAAACCCCTTTAAATTACACAGGGTGGTATGCAAGGGGGGGGTTGGGGTACACTGGGGAGGCTCCAGATTCAGGGAAACGCAGCCCCCATAGACAGTCTACTCCAAATTGGTTTTTGAGTTTGGCCTTTTATATATTCATACCCGGGGTTTTTCTCTTTGAGGTAAGGGGGCGACGCACAAAAAAAGCACGCACAAAAAATTTTTTAAAAATTTCTTGTATGTTATCGCCGTTTTTTTTTTAAAGGCTTTTGTACATTTTTTGGACTCGGGTCATGATCCCTTTCTTAGTTCGGGCACTGGCTCAAAAAAGGTTTGTTTATGTCCTGATAACACTACTTTCCCAAAATTTTAAAATTTAAATTCCAGAAAACACTCTTTAAAAAGGGGCCGATAAGTATTACCCCTTATCATGGTAAATCCCCTTAAAAATTTAAGCAAAAAACTAACCCAAGGAAGAACCCAAGAGAGAAAGGATAAAATATAAAAGTTGTTTTTTTAAATACTGAAAAATTAAAAAAAAAATAAAATTATTACAAAAAATTGTGTTTTTTGAAAAATGGGACAGAAAGGGCAAAAAACAAATCCCCCAAAAAATATTATTTGTTTAGAACCAAAAAATCGTTCCCTAAGGCCCCATGTAGTGATAAAAGTATGGTCTAGTCACCAAACCCCTTTATAATAGATTTTTAGTAACAGGTTGTACTTTAATAATAGGTTTTATCTCTGATCCCTTACCCCTTCCCCTCCAGTTCTTACATATGTCTCGGGGCCAAGTGTAATGGTACACTTACCCATGCATAATGGTCATATTGGGAAATACATCTAAAAAAAAGTTCTTTTGTCAAATAAGTATAGTAAATGGCAAATAGCTTACAAACATTTGTTGGGTTGCCGCCACCCCGAGCGGTTTCGCCACAATATCGTTTCCCTCAAGGGGTTAAAATCATTGATCCTCCCCGATTAAATGCCTATTCACAGTGGGAGTTTTTACCGCGACGTCCGTGTTCGAAGGAGGCCGGAAAAAATCCCACGCTTCCGGCAGTCCGCAGTTGCATGCCGGAAGGACCATTCCGGACATGCGCCGAGTGCTTCGGATCCCAGGTCGCGAAGACCCATCCCTCCCCCCTGGCGTGGCACCCCCCGGGAAAAGCCGCCAAAAAATTGGAATAGCTTTATTGTACTTCAGGAGTAGGACAAAAAAAGGATACTCTTTTTGGTTTTGGTATAGATTTTTTAAACAATTAACCATTTGGTTTGACGTGATCATTGGGGATTAGAGGTTTGGGAAATTGCGAGCCCTTGAAAAAAGGGACCAAATGGATCCCCTTTTTGGACACTATGACACCCATTTGGGTAAAAAAAATTTAATTTTGCTCCCCCTTTTTGTAATATTTTTGCGGTGTAAAATATCTAATTTTTTTTCCTTTTTTTTATATTATGGTTTTATACATTTTTTTTCTTTCTTTTTGATAGTGTTTGATAGAATTGCTATCTGATGTCCTCCCTTTTGGGGTTGTTCGGGGCCACTTCCGTCTTGAAATTCTGAAACCCTGTATTGGGTGACCCCAAAACGTTGCAATAACCCCCTGAAATTCAGCATAGAGTGTCGGAAAAAGGGGCTAATTGAAAAGAAAAAATTGTACGAATGCGTTTTTGTTTTTTTTTCTATTTGTAACTGGGTGGCGCTTCTGTATAATATGGTAATTTTGATGGGGATGGGGTTTTATTGTTTTTATAAATGCTTACCTAAGAGCAAATAGGTATCTCGTTTTTGTCCGTACTCCTGATGTAAATAAAAACTATTCCAAGTTTTTGGCTGGCTTCATGGGTGGGGCGCACGCGCGTGTGGGGGGCTGGGTCCGTCGCGACTTGGGTCCGTAACGCACTCGGCGCATGTCCCAAAATAGTCCTTTCCCCGCTTGCGCTTTTGCGGGATGCTGGAAACGTTGGCAGTGACGCGGCCTCCTTTGAAACGGTTGTGCGCCCGGAATAAATCCCAGCTGTGATATGGTTTTAATGGGAGGAATAAAGTAGTTTTGTACCCCTTTAGGAAGCGATATTGTGGCGAAAAGCGGCGGGGGTGGGGTACAACCCGATACGTTTGGGAAGCTATTTGCCATTTCATACTTTTTAGATCTAAAAAGAACTATTTATTTTGGGTGTCTTTTCCCAATTATGCCCCTTGCTGGATAGAGTGTACCATTACACTTGGTCCCCGAGACATATGTAAGATACTTGGAGGACAGGTGTAAGGTATCAGAGATATAACCTATTATGATGTACAACTCTGTTACTATATCTATGTATATGGTGTTTGGTGACTAGACTCATAGCTCTGATCACTACATGGTGCCTTAGGTACTGTATTTTGGCTCTATACAAATATATATTTATGAGGATTTGTACTTTGCCGGATTACTGTCGGATTTTTCAATAAACACAATTTTTGTAATATTGTATTTTAAACGAGTATGAATAAAGCAACTTTGATATTTTATCCTGTACTCTCTGGTTCTTCCTTGGATTAGTTTATGATAACACTACATGTCAGAGATGTTATGTTATATAAAATGTGAAAATGCAATAAAATGTGTTTAAAAAAAAAAAAAAAAAGATAAAACAGGCACAGGGAACGGGTGCCATCTTGAATTAGGGGATTCCAGTAGACACTTCCACACTGCTTTGTTCAGCAAACCAAAGGCAGCGGCACGGCGCAGTACCCTAGCCACCCTCTAAGGTAGAAAACTCTATGTTAGAGGTAGAAGCCGCTATTATGCAACCTTAACCCCCTTCCTGACGGTCATAATAAAATGGCTCTTCGTTTTCTTCCTCCCCGGTTTCCAAGAGCCATCATTTTTATTTTTCCAGCTACATCGACATATGAGAGCTTGTTTTTTTTGCAGGACAAGATGTACTTTTGTTGACCACACCATAGAATGTACTGGGAAACCAAAATGTGAAAAAGATTCTACTTATGCCATGTTTGCGGGGGTTTTGTACTTAAGACGTTCACTCTTCGGTATAAACGATGTGTTATTCTGCAATTTGGTAAGATTCTGGTGATACCAAATATGTACAGATTTTATGTTTTATTACTTTTTCAAAAACATTTCTGTTTCTGGGCTGAAGTGTCGTTTTTATTGATACCAGATTGGGATAGATACAACTTTTTGATAACTTCTTTTTCCAATTTTTCCGTGACATGAAACCACCAAAAACATCCGCTATTTTAGCATTTGGATCTTTTCTACGGTGTTCAGCGCACAGGATAAATTATGTTATGTTTTAACAAATCAGACATTTATGGATGCAACAATGGCAATTCTGTGAACCTTTTTTTTATTTGCAAAATGGCAGAAAGGGGGGGGTGAGTTTTGAAATTTTTGTATTTTTTTTTACATACCTTTTACATACATACATACATACTTTTCCTTAAACCTCCTTATATTCACATTTAGTCCCCTAAGGTACTTAATAACTCCAGGGCTTGATTGCTTATACATAATGCAAAAGGGTGTGCCAAAATGGCGGTTCTATTACTTCTTGCCTGGGGCAGAAAGTAATAGAACCATTTATGGCGGCTATGACAGCCTTCATTAGGCTTCCAGCTGCCATGGTAAGTAATCCGCACTCCCTGATCTCATCGCAGGGACCCTGATTGGAGAGAGGAACCGTGCACATCACTGTTTCTATTTAGATGCCGTGGTCGGGTTATCTAGCAGGGATCGGAGCTAGCTCCAACCTGCCTCTTGTTTGTTTTCCTCACCAGCCACAGCCTGGGTGAGCTGTCCTCCTTGGATGTTCTCCCATCCTGCTGGCATCATTAAGGGCTTGTCCCCACGGCACAGGTTTTCCATCGAATATACAGACAGTTTTTTCGGATTTGAAAGCCTCTGTAAACCGACTGTCAACCTTTTACATTGACATTAATAGAAAATCCGCTCAGCAGTCCCCACTGCACGGATTTTCCGCCGGATGGGGTTTTTTTTTTACCGCCGGCGGTCCGAAAAACTTAGAACATGTTCATTCTTCCGCCCGGCTTTTGGACAGAACACGGTCATGTGGGTGCGAAGGGGAAGGGCTTGAGTCCGCAAACCACCGACAAAAGCCGCCCCCTACGTACCAAAAACAGACCAAATACCGGTCGCCATTTCGCGACCAGTATTTAGTCTTTACCGTGTAAACGCGGCCTAACCCTGAGAGAATGGAGGGGAGAGCAGAGAGCATTCAGAAGCAGGAGTTGTTCTTTGACACATCTATGTAAGATTCGGCAGCAATAGCAGCTAGGTGAAGGACATGCACAAACCACACAGCAGCAAAATTGTTGGACATTTAAAGAAGACTATCTAGGAAGTTGCTTCATTTTGAATTTAGGAAGCAAATGAATGCTAATGAAAAATGTGGTCCAAAAGTTTCCATAACTTCTACCAAAAGGCCCTAGATTTGTCCACATATGTACACCCCCTTTTTGTAAGATTTCTATGCATGCTCAATGTTTCAGGTGAAAATGGGACTTAAAGGGGTTGTCTCCTCACTACAAGGATTGCTGCTTTTTTATGTTAAAGATCTTGCAAAAACAAGTCACTTTGCAATGTGTGTCCATTAACAGTGTCCTACCTATTCCTAGATATCCCCTCTTGTATGGGCTGCATCAGCTCCTCAGGTCGCTATAGCTACAGACCTTTTCAATCTCTCATGATAGGCTGCCAGCGCTGGTTGCTATAGCTACAGACCTGTTTGATCTTTCCTGATAGGCTGCCAGCACTGGTTGCTATAGCTACAGACCTGTTTGATCTCTCTTGATAGACTGCCACACTGGTTGCTATAGCTACAGACCTGGCTTCTACTGCAGCCTAGTGGAAGCCAGTAAACACGCCCCTGAATTCAAAGTAAATCCAAGAGAACAGGACTTAGGTGAGATGAATCAATGTAGTGAGACAACCCCTTTAATGCTTTTGGAATCATTGAGGGATCCCAGCAATCAGATTTTCATTTGTTCTACTGTATTTCATTGTTAGTTCATACGGAGAAAATGGTGGTCGGGGGAAATCTAAAAGCGAAAAAATGAAACCGATAGAATTCTCACCTCTGTTTTGCAAATGAAATGCTGAACAGGAAACCAGTGCAGAGGAGGATGACTACAAACACAATGACCATGGTCGGCTCTTCTGAACCTAGGAAGCAAGATGAACAGATAACGTCACAGGAAGCCGAACTCCTGGATTGCGCATTTGTGAAAGTCAAACTATTTCACTATTTTTGAAGCATAAGGGGAAGACGTCAGTAACGTGCGGGATTGAATGAATGGTGCTGATCTGCGTCACCAGTTTCAGAACGGCCAGAATTTCCAGGACGCGGGGACTTTTATGTCAGTTCTTGATTTCAACTGTACAGAACATCCTTATTCTTTTCCATCAACCTGGGCTCTAATTCAGTGTTACAGATCTCTGATTAGGGAGCAGGTTACATTATTAAACATATAATATATATATATATATATATATATATATATATAATATATAATATATATATATATATATTATATATAACAAACCTAACACAGGTCTGGAACTTTTAATATATAAATCACAGTTTTGCAGATGCATCTATGTTTAGAAAGCATGAAACAACAAAAAAAAGTCTTGGGATTACAGGATGGATAGGCGTTGTTGAAAGGGTTTTCTCTCTACAATAATTAGCTTTTAAGATGTAGGGGCAGATAATTGAAGACGTTCTCTAAATACATTGCTATGTTGATTTTTCTTTGGGCAGGAGATAAAGAAGATTTTTTTTTTCTCCTCTTAGAGCGCACAAGTTTCTGGTTACCAACAATTCTCTCCCCCACCTTTCCCTGCTGTCTCGGATCTCTTATTGATCTGAGTTGCTGTCAGTCATTCACTCCGACCATGCTAGAGTCTTATCTCTAATAACTATATTTACTATTTTGCCATAGGCACACTTAAACTCTCTCAGTTCTCAATCTATAAAGCACTAAAACTTAACTTTTATTATGTACAACATTTAACCTCTATACACACTTTTGAAAAAAACCTGATTTCTAACCTCTCAATTTATCTCATAAATTTATTTAGAGAAAAGGAGTTATTCCTTCACAATTAGAAAGGGATAAATTTATGAGACAAATTGAGAGTTTAAAAAAAAAAAAAAATGATTTCTAAAGTGTGTATAGAGGTTAAATATTGTACATAATAAAAGTTAAGTTTTAGTGCTTTACAGACTGAGAACTGATAGAGTTTAATTTGTCTATGGCAAATTAGTAAATATAGTTATTAAAAGTCAATCTTTGTTCTCTTACTTGATTCCCATTTTTTTGAGAGTATTATCTCTAATAATGTACTTTGAAAGCTTCTTATTTAGCTAAGTAAATACTCTTTATAGCGCTGCAGCCAGCTGTAATACACTTTATAAATCTCTTGCACTTGTTGTCAGTGTAAGGCTAGGATTACACGGTGTAATTGCGGAAACGTATTTCGCTCGCACTTACGCCGTGTGCTCAGGAGCGGGGCGGGTGCTGCCGGCCCCATAGACATTCATTATTCACGGCGCGTATATGCTGTGAATAATTGACATGTCACTTCTCTCCCCGCTCGGCGACATAATCCATAGTACGGCGCGAATTACGGGGCAAGATACGTCCCAATAATTGCCGTGTGAACATAGCCTAACAGGAATAGCTGGGAACAGCATGGCTGATATGTCAGTCTCTGGTGTGGACCTGCCCACAGCTTGAACAGCATGTGTGATTCTAAAGCTGGCTGTGAAACTGCCAGGAAGCCGATAGGCAACTGATAAAACATTTAAGAAAAATATTCAAAACCTCTTGATTTATTCAGCATGCACTGCGCCTTGCACAGAAATCCCCGCACTTTTACGCCTTGTCTGCTGTCAATACGGCTATTTATTGTTTTCTAAGGAATGTTCTGCCACATCAGTCATGAAGATTGGCTACTGGCAGCTCCTTTGTACGGCAGTTGCCAACCAGTGACGCCGCCAGTGTGCTTAATGGGAGACCAGTCTGGTAACCCTGCCGGCGAGGGTAGCATGTTTAGGCCATGCAGACTGCTCACAGTAACACGAGTAACATGCAACTTGGCGTTGTCCTGCTGAAAAATGGCTCCCGGGACACTTTGAAGCAATGGCCTACCACTGGTTCCAAGATCAAATCAATGTAACACCGAGCTGTTAATGTACCTGAAATGAAGATTAGAGGTGTCCGACTACCATCCATTACGCCACCTCAAACCATAATCCCAGGAGTAGGACTGGTGTGATGTTCCCTTGTAAAGGCATCTTCCTTGCATTGCCCACATGTTCTACAGACCAATCATTGCATCTAAGACACGGGTGTCAAACTGCGGCCCTCCAGCTGTTGGGAAACTACAACTCCCATCATGCATTTATATAATCTGTAACAGTGGGCATGATGGGAGTTGTAGTTTCCCAACAGCTGGAGGGCCGCCGTTTGACACCCGTGTTCTAAGACAAAAGCAGGACTCATCGCTGTAGAGGGTAGACCTCTATTCCAGCCACCATTGCTGTGCACCATGATAGCCTTTGAGAACAGTGGTGTGAAATCAATGAAACACCTGTATCTGGATGCCTGGCTCGTAGCCCAGTGTCTGATGGGTTGTGTGGACACCGTTTGCTTCCTGAGGCTTAGGATGTGACGTCCAATTTCCCTTGCAGAACAAATTAGATCACTTCGTGTCATTCTTCCAATCAGACAGTCCATCCGTGACTCTGTACCTCTCTTGCTATCATTCCAGTCAGTAATTGTTCTCCCACCCATCGGGACATGCAACGTTGAACATCGCTGACTTCACAGCCTAGTTGGTCCTCAACTTAAGAGACCTTGGACTCTCAGTTGAAGGATTCTGTCTCTATCAGTTTGCTTCAAGTAGCGATAACTGGCATGCCGCCGAACAGAAGGCATCGCACACTCATCCCACACCACCTGATGTAGTTTTTGAGGTTTTATGTGGCAAAAAAACATAGTCTATCCCTGCCTCCCTCTCACTCTACAGACTCCTCCCTCCCCTCCCCATAGACACCTACAGGCAGCAAGTAACCTAATATTACAGATGGCCTCAGATATTAGCAGTTGATGAATTTACAAGGGAGAAGAAAAGAAAACTGATAAGTGGGAGGAAAAAAGAGGCATTTTTCTCTAATAAACCATATTACGAAGGTTTGTTTGTATTACGGATTTGTGCAAAGTTGTTTTTTTTAAAGTTAGTGGACATTTAAAGGGGTTGTATCATTTCATTAAATGGGGACAGGGAAAACAAGCAACTTTGCAATTGGATGTCATTAGCAAAGCTGTCTTGTTTTCACAGGATCCCTTATCTTCTGTTTCTGTAAACACTGTTCCCCAGTGACGGTCAGATCCCACCTCCTTGCATTTCATTGGCTGCCGGCTCTACTAATTTACATTCTATCTGGCCCCCGGTCGTATTCACGGGAGCGTGCATTCCTGCCTCTCTCACTCAGAATAAGGGGCCGGCAACAATTTCACTCTATACAGCCACCAGCTCCTCAGTGACACTGCAGCTGCTTCTACAATCAGAAAACAGCAGAATTGTGCTTGGTACCTAATGCTGCTGCGTGTAAACATAGAAAGGAGTCAGATCTGTGCTGCTCTGGATGAGTTCGTAGAAGTCTGGATTAAACTGTAACAAAACTCCAGCTGTGAGAGGAGAAGAGATCAGTGCTCTGAGTTCATAGAAGGCTGTCTAGACTGAATGCAGGGTGTGCTATGTAAACAAACAGCTCTTACAAAATAAGACTGCATAGGGAGAGGAAGGACACAGTGACATGTGGGCTCAGACAGGAGGGGGGGGGGGGGAGCAGGGACATGCTATCCCCTCCCACTGATTTCAAACAAACACATTGACTCGGGAGCGAGCATGAACAGTGAAGGGGGGATGATGTCATCCCCCTTCAGTTAAGAAACACCCAGCTGGGAGGGGAAGAGACGCCCCTGGATTTCAGGAAATGAGAGAATCAAGCTTCAAGAAAACAGCCGAACTGATGAAGCGATACATCCCCTTTAACTATGTGATATAGGGCGTTCTGACTTCTGCAAAGATATTGTAAACTTTATCACATCGGTTTGGCATGTATATTCCTCTCCCTGTTGAAGTAACTTGCATTTTCGGTCAAGTATGCAAGTAAGGGTGCTTTGACACAGTGCGTTTTTTATGCGTTTTTGACCCGTTTTTTTCAGCGATTTTTGCCGCGTTTTTTTGTGCAGGAAGACACAGCAATTAATGCTGTACATTGCTGCACAAAAAATGCATCAAAAATTGCCTCAAAAAACGCGTCAAAAACGCACCGTGTGAAAGCACCCTTACGGGGGAAATGGATAGTGTCTGGCTGCTAAGCGATGTTCATCCTTTGAAAACCGGAGAGGAAGACAAAATGATTAATGCAGAAAGGTAAATGCAATATTGATATAAGTTAGAACCTCTATGAGTGTTCTCACCTTGCGGCTGGACATATGCAGATGTGAGAGGACTAGGAGGGCTCTCCCCCGCTTCATTCGAGCATGTCATCTCCAAGGAGTACTGGACATTTTTCTCAATGTTATCAATCTCATAGTGGTAAAACGTTGATTGGTTGGAGGATACTGAAAAGAAAAGTAACCAGCATTCAGGTACACGGGGATTAAAAGGAATCTATTGCCATTTTTTTTTACTAAAAATACGATACTGATACCTATTATTTTCTTCTTAGTCGTTTCTATTTTCTGATTATAGATTTCTCAATTCAGTTGTCTGTATAGGATAATGGGAGCGGCCATCTTGACTGAGCCACTTTTAACAGCATTTAGAGAGATGCTTTACAGCAGCTTCATGGACATAGAAGCCTGTGAACAGGAGCAGATCCATTGACTTCTATAGGAGAGTTTTCTGAGCATGCTCTGTGAGCAGCGTCTTCATGGACATAGGAGCCTGTGAACAGGAGCCGACCCATTCACTTCTATAGGAGAGTTTTCTGAGCATGCTCTGTGAGCAGCGTCTTCATGGACATAGGAGCCTGTGAACAGGCTCCGACCCATTCACTTCTATAGGAGAGTTTTCTGAGCATGCTCTGTCAGAGCCGTCTTAACAGCATTATGGGCCCCTGAGCAGAGCACTGTAGTGGGCCTTGTCCAAATACATGACATCACACTAGGTTATGCCTCTAGCCACTCCCAAGAACACTCATATTATCTTATGTAGCCTGCGGCCTACAAGACTGATTGGCAGGGAGCCTTTGGCTCCCTTCTCCACTATGAATGCTGGTTTTTATTTGTTTGCGCATCCTAAAAACACACAAACAGTAAAATAAGCAAAGCCAACCATGAGATCCTGGATATGTTTCTTATATTCCTGGGACAAGCATACCCCATCTGGGGCCCCTATACTTGTGGGGCCCCCGGGCAACTGCCTAGTGTGCCCGATGGAAAAGATGGCCCTGTGCTCTATGAGCAGCATCTTCATGGACATGGGAGCCTGTGAACAGGAGCCGACCCATTGACTTCTATAGGAGAGTTTTCTAGGCATGCTCTGTGACCTGGGAAGAAATCAGTGTGCAGGGAGGAGAGGGGGAGCTGTGACATCTCCTATTGTGACTGGTGGATCCTGTCTTATCTATACACATTGGTGTCACCTTTCAGTGTAATCCTGCTTGTACTGATCATGAGCAGACACTGAAAATCTTTCCCTACAGTGTCAAACTATTACTAGGCCTAGGGGCCAAAGTGAAAACTGCAAGGGTGCAGGACTTAAGAATTTTTTTAAAAAATATTGAAAGTGATGTTGAAAATTAACAAAAAAACACAGCCAAAAATACTTGAAAAATAGGTTTAACATAAAAACATGAGTTAGACAATAGGTAAATTTTTGATGACACATTCCCTTTTAGGCTTGTTTTAGATGCATATGATATAGTCTTGTTAAAGGGAATAGGTCATCAGAAAATTATTTATAAGCATTTATTTAAGAGTTTTTGGTTATTTTTTCTTAATTTTCAATTACACTATTATTATTATTATTATTATTATTATTATTATTATTAATAATAATAATAATAATAACAACTTAAATCATTTAGCTTAATTTCGGCCACTAGGCCTGAGAACATATTTACACTTCCTGTTCTATAGAGATTACTTCTCAGCAGTCTCCACATTATCATCACAAGCAGTGAAATGTAACACCTATGTATAGATAATACAGGATCTACCATTCATAATAGGCGATGGTCACAACTCCCCTCCTCCCTCTCTCTGCACACTGCCATCTGCACAAGTTACAGAGCATGCCCACAATCTTCTCCCACAGAAGTCTATAGGTAATGGTCACAGTTCATCTCCTCCCACTTCCTGAACACCGACCTCCACACAGGTCACATGCTCACAAATCTCTCCCATAGAAATCTATAGGTGATGTTTGCAGCTCATCCCTGTACATAGACCTCTGTGGTGGGCATGCTCTGTAACCTGGGCAGAGGTCTATGTACAGGGATGAGCTGCGGTCATCAGCAATAGACTTCTTTGGGAGAGTGTTGAGGGCATGCTTTGTAACTTGGGCACTCTTCCATTGAAGTCTATAGGTGATGGTTGCAGCTCATCCCTGTACACAGACCTATATTGTGGGCATGCTCTGTAACCCATGCAGAGGTCTGTGTACAGGGATGAGCTGTTACCATCACCTATAGACTTCTTTGGGAGAGTGTTGTGGGCATGCTTTGTAACCTGTGCACTCTCCCAAAGAAGTCTATAGGTGATGGTCACAGCTCATCTCCTCTTCCTTTCTACACCGGTCACATGCTCACAAATCTCTCCCATAGAAGTTTATAGGTGATGGCTGCAGGTCATCCTTATACACCGACCTCTGCATAGGTTACAGAGCATGACCACAACACTCTCCCAAAGAAGTCCATAGTTGATGGTCACTGCTTATTTCCTCCCTCTTTCTGCAATCTGACCTCCACACCGGTCACAGAGCATGTCCACATCACTCTCCCATAGACAACAATGAACTGCTCATGTGGCTGCTATTAGACATCTTTGTAAATGCTGCTAAAAGCACCACAGCCAAGAAGACAGCACCCATAATCACGTGCAAAAAAATGCAACTACAAATAAAATACAATTGCAAAATAAAAGATATATATATATATATATATATATATATGTGTGATGCATTGTTTTTAAAGGCCATTCACATTAGGACTGCAATATCTGGACACTTTGAGTGATGGGGGAACATGGTTCCCCTAGTTTATGTGAACCCACTATTGTTAATGAGGCACAGTGCAATAAATTTAATAGTCCCAAAAACCCCTTCAATATCCTCACCTAGAGATCAACCAATTGTTTACTCCTCTGTATTGTAAAGCAACTCCATCCAATCAGGACCATCTTTTCCATTGGGCACACTAGGCAGTTGCTCGGGGGCCCCATAAGTTTTGGGGCCCCAAGTGGCATATGTATGTCCCAGAAATACAAGAAACTTACCCTGGATCCCTTGGTTGGCTTTACTTATTTAACTATGTAATTTTAGGATGTGCAAACAGTTAAACCGTGGTGGAGAAGGGAGCCAAAGGCTCCCTGCCCTGCCAATCAGTCTAGTAGGCTGCAGGTGTCCAGACATAAGCGGGTGTGCTTGGGGACTCGAGGCATGGCCAGGTGTGATGTCATGTATTCGGGCAGGGCCCACTGCAGTGCTATGCCCAGGGGCCCATAATGCTGTTAAGACAGCTCTGCATCCAACAGAAGCTCTCCTCCACTCCTCTCTCATATACTTAGCCCAATTGAACCGAAATCTTTCGATCTGGCAGTACAACCAGCAGTAATGACTTCAGAGTAGAAGTTAGAGGATACAAACCTTCCCCCTTCATCCAACCCGTCTCCATTGCTATATATCCTTACTATCTCTACAATGACATTTTTTGGGTTACTCACTCTTAATGACACGAGTCGTCTGTGGTGGAGCCCTTAGATATATGTTGTAGTGAAGGATACAGCCCATCTGTGCCTCCGCTGGGACGTCCTGCCAGGTGACCAGTAGAGAATTTTCCTTGTGAACTTCATATTTAAATTTAGGGCCGGTCAGAGGGGGAGCTGTGGACACACGAGAAACCAGAAGAACAGGGTCAGTCCATTGTGTTTATCCTTGATGTGAATGTAAGACTGGGTCACTTATGCCGGACCAAACATATAAAAATCAGCCATAGCAATAAAACCCTCTGCCTAATATTCACCACAACATCTCTGACCATCAAAACCCAGACTCCCTGAGACCTCTGAAGATGTCCTGTGGACCGGGCACCAAGACGTTGGTTGCTAATCCTTTAAGTCTTGTAGGTTGTGAGCTGCGGCTTCCATGTATCAGACTTTTTTCTGCAGCACATCCCACAGATGCTCAATAGGAGTGAGATGTGGAGGCCAAGTCACCACCTTGAACTTTTTGTCATGTTCCTCACTCCTGAACAGTTTTTGCAGTGCGGCTGAAAGAGGCCACTGCTATTAGAAAATCTCGCTGCCATGTAGGGGTGGACTTGGTTTGTACAGTGTTAGGTAGGTGGTATGTGTCACAGTAACATCCACATGATGCCAGGATCCCCCCAACAGAACACTGCCTCCACCATCTTGTCTTCTTCCCAACCTGGTGCCACCTCTTCCCCAGCTCAGTGATGCACATGCACCCAGCCATTTACATGATGCCAGGACCAGCCAGCAGAACACTGCCCATCACACTGCCTCCTCCATCTTGTCTTCTTCCCATCCTGGTGCCACCTCTTCCCCAGGTCAGTGATGCACATGTACCCGGCCATCTAAATAATACCAAGACCCCCCAGCAGAACATTGCCCATCACACTGCCTCCGCCATCTTGTCTTCTTCACATCCTGGTGCCATCTCTTCCCGATGTCAGTGAAGCACACACACCCAGCCATCTACATGATGCCAGGACCCACCAGCAGAACATTGCCCATCACAATGCCTCCGCCATCTTGTCTTCTTCCCATCCTGGTCCCATCTCTTCGCCAGGTCAGTGACACACACGCACCCAGCCATTTACATGATGCCAGGACCAGCCAGCAGAACATTGCCCATCATACTGCCTCTACCATCTTGTCTTCTTCCCATCCTGGTGCCATCTCTTCCCCATGTAAGTGATGCACACGTACCCAGCCATCTACATGATGCCAGGACCCTCAGCAGAACATTGCCCATCACACTGCCTCCACCATCTTTTGTCTTCTTCCCATCCTGGTGCCCTCTTCCCTAGGTCAGTGATGCATACGCACCCATCCAATGCCAGGACCCCCCCAGCAGAACATTGCCCATCACACTGCCTCCACCATCTTGTCTTCTTCACATCCTGGTGCCATCTCTTCCCCAGGTCAGTGATGCACATGCACCCGGCCACCTACACGATGCCAGGACCAGCCCATCACACTGCCTCCACCATCTTGTCTCTTTCCCATAGTACAGCTCTTCCCTAGGTCAGTGATACACAGTCACCCGGCCGTCCGCATGACGGAAAATATGATTATCAGTCCAGGCCAACTTCTTCCATAAAAAGAATGTCTACAGAGTCAGCTCACCTATTTTGCAGGATGGTTTAAAAGTCCCAGGCACACGTCCTTTGCTCCAGCAGTAATTGGTAGGCATGTATCAGAAGTACGGTGAAGACAGTGCACAAAGGGCCAACCATAGAGTAAAAACATCCCATCTTTATTAGATCCAAAAATGTTAAACATGATGGAAGCATATATGGAGGGACATATATCGACAAAAAGTCTAGACCTTTCAAGAGTGGGCTTTTTGTCGATATATGTCCCTCCATATATGCTTCCAACATGTTTAACATTTTTGGATCTAATAAAGATTGGATGTTTTTACTCCATGGTTGGCCTTTTGTGCACTGTCTTCACCGTACTTCTGATACAACTTCTTCCATTCCTCAATACTCCAGTTCTGATGCTCATGTAGGCACTTTTAGTGTTGGACAGGGGTCAGCATGAGCCCTCTGACCGGTCTGCAGCTCCACAGCCCCATATACACTAAGCTGCAATGTCCTATGTGTCCTGACACTTTCCTATCAGAGTCAGAAGGAGCTTTTTCAGAAATGTCTGCTCCAGCATCTACCTGGTTAGATAAGACAGACTAGTTCTAATTCCTATATGTATCAATGAAGAATGGGCATCCATGGCCATGTTGCTGGTTCACCAGTTGTCTTGCCCTGGATCACGTTTGGTAGGTACCAACCACTGGATACAGGAACGCTCCACAAGACCTGCAGTTTTGAAGATGCTTTGACCCAGCCGTCTACCCATCAGAACTTGGCCTGTGTAGAGTCGCTCAGATCCTTGCTAATTCTCCTGTTTTTAACAATGCAACTTAAAAAACGGATTGTTCCTTCAGTGCTTAACATATTCCATCCTTCCAGAGAGGCCAGTGCAACAAGATCAAGTTACTCATGTCAGTGGTCAGTGGTTTAATTGCTATGGCTGAAAAGTATACACCACCATCATATCCAATCATGGCCTAATTGGGGGTAGTAGTAGTTCTGAAGGAGAGCTGTGTGTGATATATAGGGTTATATGATAGATAGAGGAGAGATCCTGATCTCTGTGATATATAGGGTTATATGATAGAGGAGAGGAGCTGAGCTCTGTGATATATAGGGTTATATGATAGAGGGGAGGAGCTGAGCTCTGTGATATATAGGGTTATATGATAGATAGAGGAGAGATCCTGATCTCTGTGATATATAGGGTTATATGATAGAGGAGAGGAGCTGAGCTCTGTGATATATAGGGTTATATGAAAGAGGAGAGAAGCTTAGCTCTGTGATATATAGGGTTATAGAGAAGAGAAGCTGAGATCTGTGATATATAGGGTATATGATAGAGGAGAGGAGCTGAGCTCTGTGATATATAGGGTTATATGATAGAGAAGAGAAGCTGAGCTCTGTGATATGTAGGGTTATATGATAGAGGAGAGGAGCTGAGCTCTGTGATATATAGGGTTATATGATAGAGGAAAGAAGCTGAGCTCTGTGATATATAGGGTTATATAATAGAGGAGAGGAGCTGAGATCTGTGATATATAGGGTTATATGATAGAGGGAGAGAAGCTGAGCTCTGTGATATCTAGGTTTATATGCTCGGAGAGAAGCTGAGCTCTGTGATATATAGGGTTGTATAATAGAGGAGAGGAGCTGAGATCTGTGATATATTGGGTTATATGATAGAGGAAAGAAGCTGAGCTCTGTGATATATAGGGTTATATGATAGAGGAGAGAAACTGAGCTCTGTGATATATAGGGTTATATGATAGAGGAGAGAAGCTGAGCTCTGTGATATACTAGGTTATATGATAGAGAAGAGAAGAGAAGCTCTGAGATATATACAATTATATGATAGAGGAGAGGAGCTAAGCTCTGTGATATATAGGGTTATATGATTAGAGGGAGAGAAGCTGAGCTCTGTGATATATAGGGTTATATGATAGAGGAGAGAAGCTGAGCTCTGTGATTATTATTATTATTTATTTTAAAGCGCCATTGATTCCAGGGCGCTGTACATTCAAGGGGGTTACATACATAACATAAGTCAAACGAGTACAGTGATAAGTGATTGACAATTGACACGACAGAGGGAGAGAGGACCCTGCCCGCGAGGGCTTACAATCTACAAGGAGGGGGAAAGAGACAGGAGGTGAGGGGCAGACATGTCTGTGGAGGAAGTAGTGACAAGTTTAGTGAAGGTTATAGGCAAGCCTGAAGAAATGAGTTTTCAGGTTGCTTTTGAAGCTGGTGAAAGTGGAGGAGAGTCTGATGTGTTGGGGCGTGAGTTCCAGAGTGTGGGTGAAGCATGGGAGAAGTCTTGGAGACGGTTGTATGAGGAGCTGATAAGGGGAGAGAGCAGAGGAGAAGGTCCTGTGAGGAGCGGAGATTGCGTGAGGGGAGATATTTGGAAATTAGGGCAGAGATGTATGGAGGGGAGAGGTCATGGAGAGCCTTGTAGGTCAGGGTGAGTAGCTTGAAATGAATTCGCTGGGCAATGGGAAGCCAGTGAAGGGATTGGCAGAGGGGAGAGGCAGAGGAGTAGCGAGGAGAGAGGTGGATAAGACGGGCAGCAGAGTTAAGGATGGATTGGAGGGGAGCGAGGGTGCTAGCTGGGAGGCCACAGAGAAGGATTTTGCAGTAGTCTAGGCGGGAGATGACAAGGGCATGGACCAGCATTTTTGTAGTGTCATAGTTGAGGAATGAGCGGATGCGAGAGATGTTTTTCAGGTGGAGGCGGCAGCAGAGGTGAGGGTTTGGATGTGCGGTTTGAAAGATAAAGCAGAGTCTAGGATTACTCCAAGGCAGCGGACTTGCGGGACCGGTGAGAGTGTAGAGCTGTTGACTGTAATAGAGAGATCAGGGGCAGGGGTAGAGTTGGATGGTGGAAAGATGATGAGTTCTGCTTTCTCCACATTTAGTTTTAGGAGACGTGATGAGAAGAAGGAGGAAATGGAGGACAGACAGTCAGGGATCCGGGAGAGTAGAGAAGTGACATCTGGGCCGGAGATGTAGAGTTGGGTATCGTCAGCATACAGGTGGTAATGAAAGCCATGTGAGGCTATGAGCTGACCGAGGCCAAGGGTGTAGATAGAAAAGAGTAGTGGGCCCAGGACAGACCCCTGGGGGACACCAACAGAGAGCGGGTGGGAGGAGGAGGTGGTGCAGGAGTGAGAGACGCTGAATGTCCGATCAGAGAGGTATGGGGAGATCCAGGAGAGGGCCAAGTCCGTGATGCCGAGAGAGGAGAGGATTTGTAGCAGGAGGGAATGGTCGACAGTGTCAAAGGCAGAGGACAGGTCTAGGAGGAGGAGCACAGAGTAGTGGCGTGAGGCTTTAGCAGTTGCTAGGTCATTGGTGACCTTGGTTAGGGCGGTTTCGGTAGAGTGGTTGGGTCGGAAACCAGATTGTAGTGGGTCAAGAAGAGAGTTGGAGGAGAGGAGGGAGGACAGCTGAAGATAGACGTGCTGCTCGAGGAGTTTGGAAGCAAAAGGGAGCAGTGAGATGGGGCGATAGTTGGACAGATAGGAGGGGTCAAGGGTTGTTTTTTTTAGGATGGGAGTGACAGTAGCATGTTTAAAGGCGGAAGGGAAGATGCCAGAGGTTAGTAATAGGTTGAAGAGATGGGTGAGGGCTGGGAGGATAGAAGCACTGAGGTCTGGGATGAGGTGGGATGGCAGTGGGTCAAGACAACAGGTAGTGAGGTTGGATTTGGAGAGTAAAGAGAGCTTGTCATGAGTGACCATGGGGAAGCAAGTTAAGGGGGAAGAGCAGTTTGCAAGGGTAGAGGAGGGTGGTGGGGACTGCGGGCTGAAGTGATATATAGGGTTATATGATAGAGGGAGAGGAGCTGAGCTGTGATATATAGTGTTATATGATAGAAGAGAGGAGCTAAACTCTGTGATATATAGGATTATATGATAGAGGGAGAGGAGCTGAGCTCTGTGATATATAGGATTATATGATAGAGGGAGAGGAGCTGAGCTGTGATATATAGAGTTATATGATAGAGGGAGAGAAGCTGAGCTCTGTGATATATAGGGTTATATGATAGAGGGAGAGGAGCTTAGCTCTGTGATATATAGGGTTATATGTAGAGGGAGAGGAGCTGAGCTCTGTGATATATAGGGTTATATGATAGAGGCGAGAACCTGAGCTCTGTTATATATAGAGTTATATGATAGAGGAGAGGAGCTGAGCTGTGATATATAGGGTTATATGATAGAGGGAGAGGAGCTGAGCTCTGATATATAGGGTTATATGATAGAGAAGAGGAGCTGAGCTCTGTGATATATAGGGTTATATGACAGAGGAGAGAAGCTGAGCTCTGTGATATATAAGGTTATTTGATAGAGGAGCTGAGCTGTGATATATAGGGTTATATTATAGAGGAGAGGAGCTGAGCTCTGTGATATATAGGGTTATATGATAGAGGAGAAGAGCTGAGCTCTGTGATATATAAGGTTATATGATAGAGAGAAGCTGAGCTCTGTGATATATAGAGTTATATGATAGAGGAGAGAAGCTGAGCTCTGTGAAAATTAGGGTTATATGATAGAGGGAGAGAAACTGAGCTCTGTGATATATAGGGTTATATGATAGAGGAGAGGAGCTGAGCTCTGTGATATATAGGGTTATATGATAGAGGAGAGGAGCTGAGCTCTGTGATATATAGGGTTATATGATAGAGGGGGAGGAGCTGCGCCTTGTGATATATAGGGTTATATGATAGAGGAGAGGAGCTGAGCTCTGTGATATACATTGTTATATGATAGAGCAGAGAAGCTGAGCTCTGTGATATATAGGATTATATAATAGAGGAGAGAAGCTGGGCTCTGTGATATATAGGGTTATATAATAGAGGAGAAAAGCTGGGCTCTGTGATATATAGGGTTATATAATAGAGGAGAGAAGCTGGGCTCTGTGATATATAGGGTTATATAATAGAGGAGAGAAGCTGGGCTCTGTGATATACAGGGTTATATGATAGAGGAGAGAAGCTGAGCTCTGTGATATATAGGGTTATATGATAGAGGGAAAAGGAGCCGAGCTCTGTGATATATAGGGTTATATGATAGGGAGAGGAGCTGAGCTCTGTGATATATAAAGTTACATGATGTAAAGCTGAATTTCTGAGTAAAAAGCAGAGAAAATCTGTGAAAGTGAAAAATGAAAGTCCTGCTTACCCCGCCCACATTAAGAGATTGACAATTTGCTTTGTACACACTCTGATGCAGGAAATCTGTCAATCACTGTATGTGGGCGGGGTAAGCAGGACTCCTACTGTTACTTAAGGAGTTGCATTTAAAAAAAAATGTTGTAATTGGTGAAGGGTTAAAGATTGCCAATGGCAATAT
>JAODAL010061116.1:0-20513 GCA_025379985.1 Phyllomedusa bahiana | reverse complement strand
ACCCTTTTGGCAGTCTTGGAAGGGGCCCCAGAATCCCTCTTTATCCGGGTGTAAATAGGTAAATTTTAACTGTCTTGTGAATTACTTCTTGTTGATCCTCCCCCAATTTGTGTTAAAAGGAAATGCTTTGGGACCCCGGGATGTTTTCCCCAAAGTATACGTCAACAGTGTTATTTAACCCCCTGTCACTGTCAATTCTTTAAAATTTTTTGTGTTGTAAATTTAAAGTGTTCGTTCCTTTTTATTGAGACCTCTGTTATTTGACATTTCCCGCGATTTTGTCCCCACTTAACTATTACTGATGGTTTTTCTTGCCTGTTGAAAGGGAGTCATTTGTTGTTTTTTCTTTCTTTGGATCTGTCATAAATCTCTTAAAAAAAATAAATTTTTAAAAGAATTGCTGTTTTTAAGTTTTAAAGGGATGTGCGTCAATGAACAATGTGGGTCCCAAAAAGTCAAAAAAAAACGTAACGTGATGTTTTCTACGATACATGGTATTTTTGGCAACAAACCCTGTGCGGGATAAAAGATTCTTTGGGAATTTTTAACTGAAAGGGGGGTTTTATTAAACAGCCCAAGGTGTAAGGGGTTTTAAAATTTGAAAGAAACCTTCTGAAATGTATACTGAAAATAAAGGGGGTTTTTTTGCAGCTAAAAAAGAGCCTGGTTAACTAGAAATGATGTTATCCAATAAATTCAGGGTTCCCCAAATCCGGGAAATTTTCAATAGCAAACTTTTAAAATTAAAAAAAGATATTCCACTACAATGTCTCACTAAGTCTTGGGGGGAATTTTCCGTGTTTTTAAGATAGAGTTGTCTGTGTTCCCCGGGGCGCCTCCCCCCCCCCCCCCTTCCCCCGTGAATTTGCGCGGTGATGCGCTTTAAAATTCTTGCTAAAAAATAAAATCTTCAAAATCTCTAATCAAAATAATTGGAAGGATCACAGTAATAGTGGGTTTCTTTGCGAAAAGCTAATTTGCGGAACTTTTTGGCCACAGGCAGAGTGCACGTCCTAATCTAGGACGCTGAAGCACTAAGGCTGAACAGGAAGGGCTGTTCTATGCCCAAAACGAGGTCATGTTTTTTTCCACCAAATCGCAACCATACCACCCCAGTCAGAGTGCACAACTTCACCCTGCTCTATTCTGTATCTGTTTTTGGGGCCCGCCAAAATGACAAAATGCGCCAAAAAATGGCCGATTTTAAATAGATGTGCACAGTTTTTAAACCTTTAATTATCGCATGATCTAAAAATTTCGATCCCATAAAAACCTTCCCCGATTTCAACTTTGCGAAAAAATCGCTCAACATAATTATTACGCTTAGAAATGCATCTAAAACCATTTTTGAACTCCGTTATTGAATTTCACGAAGTCCTCTGGCTCGAGTTCCACATTCCATGCTTTTACAGTAAAGAATCCCTGACACAATATTCCATGTGTGGTCTAACCCAGTGACTTGTATAAGGGGAGAATAATGTTCTCATCAGGGCCCTCTATCCCCCCTTTTAAATAACCCCATGATCCTATAGCCTTGGGCAACTGCTGCCTGACACTGGCTGCTACATTTAAGTTTACTGTCCACTAGGATTCCCCAAGCCTTCTCCATGTCCTTTACCCAGTGTTTTTCCATTTAACATTAATCATGTAAGGATTTTTCCTCCCCTGTGCAACCTTGCTTTTTTTTATTAAAAATCATCTGCCAAATTTCCTCCCAGGCCTCCCAAATTATCAGATCCCTTTGTAATAACACATTTTCCTTATTTGTTGATTACCCTTACAGACTTAGTATTGTTGCAAAGTGATATTCTACTGTGTAATCCCCATGAAGACATTAATGAAAATTTTAAAAAGGATAGGGCCCAATACGAGCCATGTGGGGCCCCCCAGTAAAAGCGATCCGTCTGGTATGACGTTAAAATTTCTACCCTTTTTTTTTTCTGAGCCCGTTTTTCCCCCTTTGCACACATTTTCCCCCGTCCCAACATTTCATTTTATTTTCCAACCTTTTAGTGGCCCGTATAAAAGCTTTAGAAAAATTCTGATATATGAACCGGCCTCACCCTGATCCCGTCTAGCACTGACTTCCCATAGAAACTGAGGAAATTTCTGACAGGACCCATCCTTTTATGAACCCATGTGAACAGCGTTATACATTTATTTTTGTGAGATATTCCATGATATCATCTCTTTTAAAACCTTCAAACATTTTTCCCACAACAAGGTTAAGTTACCGGCCTATATTTTCCGGGTTTTACTTTTTGGGGCCCCCCTTTTTTTAAATTTTTGGCACCACATTTGCTATGCGCCAACCCTTTTGGGGAAAAAACCCCCGTTATTAAAACAGTCCATAAATTTTAAGAATAGGGGGTATCTAGGGACATCACTTAACTCCTTAGGAAACGGGGGTTTGTATTGCCATTGGACATGGGGTTTTTTCTTTTTTAAATTTCTTCCTAAGGCGGACCCTGCACTTTTTCCCTGGGTTAGAAAAAGAAATTTTAAGTTGGGTTTCCCTTTCATCCCTCTGTTAAAACGGGAAAGCTCATCCCCCCCGGGAAAATACTTTGGGAGAAAAAAGTGTTTAATAAGTTTGTTTTTTTTCCTCATCGTCCTCTACGTCTCTTCCCTCAGTATTTTTTCAAGGGCCCCCCATTTTTTTTTTAATCTTTTTAAATTTTTTTATAATTTAAAAAAAATTTTTTGGGGGAAATTTTTTACTTTTTTTTCCCCAATTATGTCTTTCCGTCTCCGTTTTGCTTCCTTTATCTTTATTTACCACTTTTTTTTTTTCCCTATAGTTTCCCTTTGTACCTTTTCCTTGCCCCCCTGTTTTAGTGGGTTGAAACGCTTTCTTTTTGTTTTTTATTGCCTTCTTTAATTTTCTCTTTTTGTTCCACTTTTTTTTGTAAAGTTTACTATTGAAGTGTTTTTGCAGTATGGGGAAAAAAACAAAAAAATTTTTGGGGGGGAACATTTTTTTTTCCCATAAAAAATGTGTGGGGACCCCATTGCTACAAATTTCCAAAATATCAAAAAGAAACCAGTTCAAGTTTTTTTGGGGGTCCTAGAAATTTCCCTCCCCAAGGTACCCGGGTTTAGGGCTGGCTGATTTCCATTTTAACCCTTTCATAAAACACTTTCTTTCTCCTTAAAAAAATTTTTTTTTTTTTTTTTTAAAAACCATTAAAAAACCCCAATTACCAAAGGGTTCCATTCCCTCCCAATTTTTATCTTAACCTTTTTCCTTCTAAAATTTTTTTATTTTTCTTTAAAAAAAATACTTCAAATTATTTTTTTTATTTTTTTTAAATTTTCCTTTTCCTAATTTTACCAAATTTTTTCCCACAAACCCATTTAACCCCATTTTATCAAAAATGGGGGCCCTTTATTCGTTAAGTTGCCTTTTATGGTGAGAAGTGTTCCTATTTTTCTTTTACAAAAAACACAATTAAAACAAAAATTTAGCAACCCCAATAAATACCCCAAATTAACCCGGCATAGTATTAATTAAACCCCCGGGTTTTTTAAAACAACGGGTGGTCTACAAAACCCCCCCAATTCACCCGTTCAACCTACACCAAGAAAATTTTTAACACCCAAATCCAAAAACCCCAAAATTCCCAATAAAACCGGGTTTCCCATAATTTGCTTTCCTTTTTAAAATGGGAAATTTTAACATTTTAATTTAAAAAAATTTAAAAAAATTAAGAATTTTTAAAAGATTTTTTTTTCTTAAAAGGGAAAAATTAACTTCTGTGTTCTGGCCCAAAAGATTTTAAAAATTAACTTTTTGGGAACCCCTTTTGTTCTTTTAAACCCTCTAGTTTGGCCTTATGGTTTGTCCCAAGTGCTGCAAAACCTTTGTTTTTCGAACCCCAAACCCTTTCCCCCCCTGCAAATTGTGGGGTTTTTGCTGAACCCCAAATTTTTTAAATTTTAATGGAAAACCTTTTGGGGAAAAATAATTTGAAAGGTTTTCTGTGGCTGCCTTTGGTTTGAAATTTAGTAATTCTTTTCACCCGTTTAGGAAAAATAATTTATTTTGGGAGAATTAATGTACATTGCTTTTGAAGATTTTTTAAGATTAGACATTGTTCGGCAAAAAATTTCCCCATTGCGGAAAACCCGTGATTGGGGTCCCCGAAACTTGAAGTTGGCCTAGAAAATGGACTAGTAAGGGTTTAAATTTAAAAATTAATAAAAGAAAGAAAAAACTTAAAGGGGTTTATTTTTATTAATATTACCCCTAAAAATATTAAAAATATATAGTAAAAAGTTTGTTTTATTTTATTTTTTAATAAAAATAGTATATATAATTTATTTTTACTTTTTTTAAAAACTCTTAAGAAATACTAAAAATTTCACACCCCACCACTTTAAAATATTAATATTTTTAATTTTTGGTTTTTATTATGTGTCTTAAAAATTTTCTGTCTTTTTTAAAAATAAAATAAAAAAATTTTTATCCCTGATGATAGGGTTTCATTCTTTAAGAAATTTTTTCTTTTGGGGAAATTTTTGGGTAGAGGGACTCTGTTCCCAAATTTTTGGGGGACATTTTTGGGAAATTTAACTTTTGTGTTAGGTTTACGGGCCCCAAAAGGGAGCATTGTTTTCTTTTGGGTGAGCCGCGGGGCGTTTTACCCCGTCGGGGAACCCCCCCCTGAGGGAACTATTCCCCCCGGTCCAAGCCCTCCGGTGCATGGTTTGGTTTTTTGTTCTCCCTTTGTCCCCGGCCCCCCGCGCGGGGTAACCCGTTGCTGTTGGGGTTTTTTAAGGGCGCGCCAGTAGCTTTTCTGGAATTTTTAAAGGGCCAAAAAGCGTTCCCGGAATTGTCTTTGCCCGGGGGGGGGCTTGTTTTGGTTTAAGGAAACGCCCCCACCCCACCCCTTGCCATTTTTCTTTTTGGGGTGTGGTTGGGTG
Organism: Phyllomedusa bahiana; assembly: GCA_025379985.1. Lineage (NCBI taxonomy): Eukaryota > Metazoa > Chordata > Amphibia > Anura > Hylidae > Phyllomedusa > Phyllomedusa bahiana. Next base: position 15,587 of record JAODAL010061116.1, on the reverse strand, counting down.
TTTTAGAGGGAGGGGGGTTGAGTTTCCTTAAAGTTTTAAAACCGAGGTTTTAACCGGGTCCGGGGGTTCCCAAAATTTCGGGGGGACCTTGCCGGGGTTTTTGCCGCCTTCCCGCCACGTCGGGCCACTGCTCTGCCTCAAGGGGGAAAACCCTTTCCCCCTTCCGGGACCTTCTGCTGTCCCTGTTAGGTCCCCGGGTTTTACAATTCGGGTACCGAGTCCACCCCCGGTTATCCACAAGCCTCAAGGCACCCGCGTGGAAATGGGACCAGGCCCGGAACCCCTTCATCCTTTTAAAAAAAGTTCCTTTCCCGCTTTGTGGGGGGCCCCCCGGTAAATACCCCGGGGGTTTTACTTGGGGGAACTGGGGCTCCCGGGGCCGTGGAGGGGGTTACCCCTTATCATCGTTGCGGGGGTTTCCAGCGTTTTTCCCCCCTTCTCCCCGGTTCCAAATTGGTTTCTTCCCTGGGTTCTATATTAACCCTTTTAAAAAAAGTTAATAGAAATGTCTTTTGGGGAATTCTGTTAGTTTTTAAATTCAAAAAGGGGATTGTTGTGCTCTTTTTCTATTTTTTCTTGAAATGCTGATTGATTTATTAATAAAAATGACTTTTTTGAATATGAAAAAAAAATTTTCCCCCAAATATTTAAAAAACCATTTAAAAAAAAAAATTCAGCCCACTTGAACGAAAAAAAATTGGCTTAAAAATTGATCAAAAATTGCTGCCCCCAAAAAATAGTATCAATTAAAAACGGGGCAATTCAGCTTGAAAAGGGAAATGATATGGAAAAAAAAAATGATATGGAAAAAAAAAAAAAACCCGTTTTTGGTAATTAAAAAATGCCGTGGAAAAATACAATTTCACAAGGGTTAGTGTTAATCAAACCCCTTTTGGGGGTTTTTTTTCCAAACGAGTTTTGGTTTCCGTTTTTGGATGCTTTTTAAAACGGACCCGTTTTTAAAACCCTTCCCGAAAAAAGGATCCCAAACTGCATCCAAAAAGGGATCCAGAAAGAAAAACCCCTGTTTCCTTTTTTGGATGGTTTGGAGCGTTTTTTTTTGCGTTTTCCGGATCCGTTTTTTGGATCAGTTTTTTCAATGTTTTTTTTTAAAATAAACCTTTTAAAACCTTAAATTTTAAAAATTTATAATAAAACCCCTATCAATGACCAAGAAAAAAAAAAACCTTTTTTTTCCCTAGGTCAGTAAAGTTTTCTTACACCTATGATTTTAAAAACCCCCCTTTCCCCCCTATTTTTTTTTTTTTAAATCAACCAATAGTTTTCAAACCCACCCCCTGTAAATTAATTAATAACAGTCATGTATAAACGAAATAATTTCGAAACTAAATTTTTATATATGAAATATATATTTAGTATACATTTATATATTATATATATATATATATATATATATATATATATTTTTATATATATATATATATATATATTTATTTATGTACATATTTATTATTGTTCATTTATTTAATATTAGATACATTTATAATATTATATACATTTAAACTTTTGTATAGAATTTATATATATAAATATATATATATATACTTTATTATATATATATATATATATATATATATATATATATATATATATATATATATATATATATATTTACATACATTTATGAACTAAATATAAGCCAAACATAATATTAAAATTTTTATATTTATTTAAATCCAATGCGTTTTACGGATGCGTTTTTGCATCGAAAAGGATCTAAAACGCACCCACATGTATGCTGCGCTTTTGCATCTGCTTTCGGGATGCCAAAAGCGCACTTTATTATTTCCTATGGGGATTTCTCTTGCGTAAAACGCAAGAAGAATTGATATGTCAATTCTTAAAACGGATCCGAAAAACGCATCGCGAAAAGCGCATCGGCAATCACTCGTGTGAACAGCGATGCGCTTTTGCCATTGAAAGCAATGTTAATCACACTGACAATTGTCAGATCCATTTTACGGATCCGTAAAACGGATCCGTAAAACGGATCACAAAAACGTCGTGTGAACAAGCCCTTTGAGAAAAATTAAGTTTGAGTAGAATGTCATGATTTTTTAGAACAGGAGCCGAACCGAGCTTTTTATGGTAAGTTCGATTAAAATTTGCGTCGCCACGTGCGTTCGTCATGCCATTTTTTGTTTCACTTTCAACTGCTTCCATCAGCTTTTGGCGGCCATCCAATCAGTGCAGAGCACAGAGGGGGGTCAAAGACGTCACCACTGATGGTGTAGAGATCTCATTGGCTGCTAAAATCACATGACGCTGTTATATGAACAGTATGTCACTGTATTTCCTGGTGAACGCCATTTGCAGTTTACTCTCTGTACTGAACGCACAGCTTTCTGTCAGTCTGCTCTCTGTCAGTCTGCAGGCACACTATTTCTCAGCGATTTCAGCCAGCAAGAGCGGGGAGGTAGATTAGTTGGGGTTGGGGGTACAGCAAGCTTAGGGAATCATAGATAGCAATAGTTAGGGATTTTTATATTGCTGACTGCATCTTTCCCATCTGTATTCTGAGTGCCCAAAAGTTCATTGTTTCAGTTTTGGGGTACAGCTAGTGCAGAAGACATCTATGGAAAGTCTGCCAATAAACTAAATCGCTTTCTACAATAAATTGTAGAGCAGGTTTGTCAGGTGAAGTGCTTTCTAGAAAAAAATAGGAGAGTGTTTTATTCCATAGCACATGTGGAAACATATGCATTTGTCTGATCCAGGAATCACTCTTGAATGCAGCAATAACATTGTGTCCTATTGTAGCTTTTCTTAACACCAGATTGTATAGTTGTGTTTCCTGTTAAAAGGTCACTTTACATTGATGTAACACTTGAGGCCCTGGAGGCAATCCTTGTCAGCCCTTGGTTCAGCAGAATAAATATCAAGTGCCTAGAGTATGATAAATTTAAAGATAAATAAAAGATCAACATGTCAGACATATAGAAAAGTTGCTTAAACTCAACACTAATTTATTATTTTATGTTATCGAGATTTATTAATTTCTTTTGTTTACTGTACATAAAAGGAGCAACCAACTTTCATGTAACTGCCCTCTATGCATAAAGTAGTTCATGATTATGTTGGAAATAGATAACATTGTCACTTTGAATTCCTATCTACATTTAAGCATGAACTTTTATTTATTTTCCCCAAAAAGTCTGTATTGATATACTGTTCATCCTCAGCTAATATTGTGACAAAGGAATGACCTTTAAAATATCTATATGACATAACTCAGTTTATGTTAAATATTGTGAAAAGTAAAAAGAAAAAAACATGCACCATTATTTTCTTAATTAAGAAAGATGTGCTTTGCATAGCAATAGGAGTACACAATGCTGTTCCTAATATATTTACTCACATAGGCAGCTATAGTACAACATATTATTTGTTAGAAATGGAAACAAGTAAGACATAGAAGATGGCTGCTCATAAAGCACCTTATCGTGCAAGATTTTGGGGCACACACCACTTCTACATGTGTGCAGCATGAAAAAATATCTAAAGATTACCAGTTGTCTTCTCTAACTTCTGTTTTTAAAAGTTTATATATTTCATATGAAATTTAACTTTTTGAGCTAGAACTCTATCAGGTGTAATCTTCAGTTATTCTTCCTGTAGATATATGAAAAAAATAAACAATTTGGGATTACCATTCCAGTAGATTTTCCCCCTACATTAACACACTATAAGCACTTGATGGGGCCATGTCAGGATGTGTACTGTAGAGACATGGCCCAAAGACAAAAAGAATGGTAGCAAACTGTTGAGCTTTGAATTCGGGTTGAGGTCAAATTTGACTGTAATATTGGTGATTCCATTGAGTTCAGCCCATTCTGAACTGTGGTAGAAAATGGGCATCCATGCCAATACTATGGGCAACCAATCAGCAGTCAGTCAGGCTGATAATTGGAAGTTTGTCATTCATCTTAGATGTGGGCAGGAATCCTATAGGACACTTGTATCATCTGACATAAGGTCTCACCTTGTGGTAAATATGTATATATGCAAGACTGGACTGGTCTAAAGCACAATTTTGGATTTCATGTGTGACTGAAGGACATAGCTGCTTTGTTAGCTTTTTAGCCCAGTGAAATCCATCACAATGGACTGCTGTGTACTGATGCAAAAATAGTGCATGTACTCTACAAGGCAGGAAAAATCAACCACAAGTGTTTTCAGTTATGTCAGCTAGGATACAGGAATAAGGACCACAAAGAAGGATGCCTCTGTGTGCTCTAGCTGTGTCTGCTGCCAAAAATCCACTGTAATTTACTGCTGTGTTGACTATCAAAAATATACTGTAATTAACTGCAGGGTTGGCTACAGAAAATCCAGGATAACTTACTGTTATGTCCACCACCACATATACACCACTATTAACTTCCACCTTCATTACTTATCAAAAGAAGCATAATTCACTGCTTTCCTTACTACTTAAAATACAACATACATTACTCCATGCCTGTTACCAAAAATACAGCATAATTTACAGCATTCTCTGCTACTGAAAATACAGTGTAATTTAGTACAAAATTCCACCATAATTTACTGCTGTGTACAGTTACCAAAAATACAGAGTAATTTACTACTGTGTACTGTTATGAGAAGTGCACCATAATTTCTTGCATTGTACATCTACCAAAAGTACAGCATAATTTACTGTTGTGTTGAATATCACATTTTCACTCTAATTTACTCCTGTGTCCAACACTAAAAATCAACTTTAATTGGCTGCTGTTTTCACTACCAAAAATGCACAACAAATGATTGTGTTTTCTGCCACAAGTTCACTGTAATTTACTATTGTGTATAGCTAGCAATGACTGTGATTTTCTGCTGTGTCCACTACCGAAAATATACCATACATAACTGCTGTTCTGGCTTCCAAAAATTCAGCATAATTTACTGCTGATTTAATTATCATATATACACCATTATACCACAATCACCCGCAAACCCAGACTGAGTGCAAGTACTGCATTGCTGTTGGCGCTGCAACACCAGCTTTTGTGGCATATGACAACACCAAGTATCAGATACTCAGTTGCTATTATTTTTCCCTCAAAACTGTCCCTGCCCTGTACCACCATGTAGCCAAAAATGTATCCCTTTAACTGTAAAATGCTGTCACATGTAAGGTGCACCTTACTATGGATATGTGGTCCAGTAAGCATGGAGAGGGGTGGTTTATATTATAAATTAACCTCATGGATGAACATCAAGAAGCAATAGGTGCACATTGTCATGCATTGGTACCACCAAAAGTTGCAGTAAGCTTATCCATCCCTTTTTCTGCATACCCTCTTCCTCATTCTCAATCTTCATTTTTACTGCTTTTCACCCCTTTACTTAGTCAACAATTTCAACACTTCCAACCCTCAAAGCGTATAGCATCTCATAAGGGGAAATGGTGCCATGCTATCCTGCTGTGCATTCACCTTGGTGAATTCAGCCACACAGTTCAAGAGTTGCAGATGGCTCTGAAGGCCTGACAAATAGGATAGAAATAAGTGTTGCTACGATCCTAAATAAAACAGTGGTGGAAACAAAGATTATAACTAACTGGACAGAATGTCAAATAATGCACAATATATAGAAAGAAAATCTCTTGGCTACCACACCCAACACAATTTATTTTGTTAATTGTCCTGAGCTAATTTCCAGGCTAAAAACTCACAACTTATCCCTTTCAAAAAAGGCTTCCATGCACAGTATCTGCCAAATGGAAACAAAAGAGTACAGCTAACCAGAACATTGGAATTAAAATGATTTCATTATTAATAATACTCACAAAGAGAAAATAAATAGTATGGATATATAACCACGTGGAATGTTGTAGAACGCAGAGGAACGGCGGAGCCTGACCCAGGTTTTCACCTTAGTCAACTTCTATACTTCACCAATAAACATTTCCTAACAAAATACCAATTCTTACACTCTATGTTGATTTGGCCATGACATTGTGCTTGCACAATCGCATTTCCCATCCAGCCGCTTATTGATTGGAAGATTCGAATCACCAATGCTACCTATGTTCAACAGTCTCTTTTGTGACATTTCTCTGCATTGAATTTTAACTGTATCTATGCTGCAAAGGCCCTGCCAGCAACATAGAGTCATTATAGATGTTGTATGTGAACAGAATGGAACATGAGTTCTTCATGTGGAATGGTGAAAGATTAGGGATCTGTGTTCCATTTTAGTCTGTTTTAAAGAAGAAACAAAAATGGTTGTGATCAAGCAGTCTTTTGTAAAACAATCCTTATCTGTCTGCTGGAACAGACGTAGTTGGGACTCAGGAAGAGCAAAGTGACATCACAGCATGTGAAGGAAAGGCTGCTGCATATAGGACAAGGGATTGTGCCCCCTAATATTCATGTATCCTCAGGGGAATAAGTATTAAAGTAAAAAAAAGTTTAAAAAAAATGTAAATCACCCCCTTTTGCCGCTTTACAAAAAAAAAGTTACACATAATTGCTATTGACACGTCCATAAAAGTCCAATCTATTAAAATATAACATCATTAATCCTGTAAGACTGTACACCATAGAAGAGAAAAAAAAACCAAATGTCAAATTTGTCAGTTTTTGGGTTATTTCATATTCCAAAAAAAATTGGAATAAAAGTGATCAAAAAGTCATCTACTCTATTAAAAACTACACTTCAGCCCACACTTTTTGCTTCACTTTTTTTTCCAATTTCTCTCCTGTAAAAAGTAGGTGCGTTTCCGTTTAATGGTCCAATGTGTCTTATAGTCTTATACGTTATTTAAACAGATACAGTATGTTAGGAGAACCAATGGCTGCCTTAACACAATCAAATAAATCACATGAACAATGCAATAACACTTAAAAATATTATTTGTTTTCATATAACTTATTAAAATTACACAATTTGCAATAGAAGGAAAAACACTGGTCATTAAGGTCCAACCTACAATAAATTTATATACAGTTTAACTAGAGCTCAATGTTGAGAAATTTTACCAACATACTCTGATCTGCCCAAAGGCTACTATTAACCAAACTAATGTCAAGAGAATATTGTTTTAGCATGCTTTTCACCTGTATATGTTAAAATACCTTTGTCTTAGTTGCATTGAAAATAGATGTTACGGGTGTCCCTGCGCCACCCGTGTCGGGTCGCAGGCACACTCACACCTCCAAATTTAAAGGGACAGCGCGCCGGTGATTGGTCTCACCGGGCGCTGACCGGATTTAAGCCCTACCCCTTCCTTAGCACCTTGCCGAATCAATAGTGCCCTGTGCCTTGAGAGGAAGTGTTCCCGAGTATCTTGTTTGTCTACTGTGTACCATACCTTCTGCCTCCGTCCATTGACCACGAACCATTGCCGCCTGTCCTGACCTTCTGCCTGTCCTCAACTACGAACCAATGCCGCCTGTCCTGACCTTCTGCCTGTCCCTGAGCCTGCTTCACGATTCTGTACCGCGCAACACCGAGGCTGCCACCTAAAAGGCAATTTCCCGTTGGGGGTTTAGCGACGGGGTTAAAAAACCCGGGCCCCAAAAGCAATAACCCCCTTTTGGGGCAGGAGGCTCTAGTAAAAACCCCGGAAACCTCCCTTAGATTCCATCCCTGGCGGGGTTTTTACACCACGCTTTTTGGTTCGTCCCGAGGATCCACTTCCACTGACCGTTACGATAGACAACTGCACTTTTCAGTACAGCTGTATGCAAGACACAGATGTATTAAATTAAAATCGGGGCATTTACTTGCATGCCCTGGGGTATAATTTTTGGGCCCCTTAAAAATTTTAAAGCAAACCTCTGCCAAATATTTTTAAATTATGTAAATGTAATGTTCCTAAGAACCAATACAAAATCTTTAAATGAGCTACTAACTTATATCTGCCATTTATGATACTGGTGTCTACTTATGTGGCAGAAGGGATTTTTGGTGCTCTAGGCCCAATTGCAAAATCTTGCCTCCTTAAAATTTAACGCCCTTCCCCAAAGGGGGAAATTTAAATACGAAGTTTCCCAACCCCAAAACTTTAGAAGAATTTTTTATAGAAAGCAAGTCCCAATATAATATAGAGCCATCTATTAGTTCCTATGTATGGAGCCCAATAATGAAAAAAACATCAGAAAAAAGTGATTATTAAGCAAAACAATAATAAGAATAAGAATAAATATTAAAGATGGGTCAACTTTTAAAGCGCTAATGGTTCAGATGGGAATTTAAGGGACACTACTTCCAATAGGCAGCGCTAAAGTCCTAGCTCTCTTCCAAAATTTTTTTTATGTTGCTGTTTAAAAACCCCAAACTTAGTTCTAAATTGAATGCATTTTCCCCAACTTTGATAAAAGAAGAACAAGTGCGAAATATGTCAGGGAAAAAATTTGGCGGGTAAAACATAAAGGGGTTGGGTTTTCAGAAGCAGAACCCTTTTATTTTTTTTTTGGTTTTAAACACAAAAGGGTTTACCCTTTAAAACAGTTTGGGTTTTTAGGGGTTTGGGGGGTAAAAATTTAAATTTTTATCATCATTTTTTTCCCACAGTTTGATTAAAATTTTTGCAGAAAAAACCCCAATTTTGTTATTTTTAATAAATAATACAATAAAAACGGGTTATTTAAAAATTAAACTATCTTTAATACGTAAGCGTGCCCTTTTAAAAAATTCTTTCCCTTTTGAAATTACAAATTTAATTAATTTGCGCTTTATAACCTGCAAAAATCATTCAGTCATTTTTTAAAGGTTTAAAAGATGGGGTAAAACAACTTTTTCAACCTTTTTTTTTAAATTTGGGTTTTAATGGCCCTAAAAAATTAAGTAATGGGAATTTTTAAACAGGAGTCATCGAAAGTTGCCATCCCCTAAAAAAATGTGTATTATCAGTCTTTAAAAAAAAATTGGGGGCCAAAAACCCAAAAACAGTAAGGAAATAGGGGGGGCAAAATACTTTAGTTTAAAACAAAAATTCTCTGTTGGAAATTATGAACACCTAAAATTTTAAATACTGAAAAATTAAAAATTTTGGGCTTTTTTATTAGTGTTTAAAGCGATTGCTTGGCTATCGGGGATGGGCGATAGTCGATAGTCGGCCGCTTTTTCGGAAAAAGGGGGTTTTTTGAATTTGGGGGTCGATTAATGAGGGGATTACCTTTTAAAGCTATGGGAGAAACAACAACCTTCTTTAAATTTACACCCAAAAAGGGGAGAAGCTGAAATTAACATCCACAACAGTCAAATGGTTTGGCCCTTACATTTTAAAGGAAACCCACACTTAGGTTTTTAAAAGTCACAAAAAAAAAAGTCACAGACCATTCGCTATCCCTGCCCTTTTTACCACAGCAGGGACCCCTTAAACCCTGCATCACCCAAAAATTTAAAAAAAAGTGCCAAAAGGGAAAATTTTATGTTTTGGAACCACCCATGTTACTTGAACTGGACTTTGAATTCCCTGCCCGGGAACGTCAGCATGACCCCCAAACCTGCTTGCCCCCCAAGATTTAAAAAGTCCCGGCCAAAAAGGAGTTTTTTAAACCACCTTTTTGAAAAAAGGGGACACAAACTAAATTTTTGCCCCTGTCCCGGCAGAAATGCCCTTTAAAAAACCCCTGTCTGCCCACAGTCTAAAAAGTGCCGAAAAAAGGGGAAGCCCTTTAAACCACCATTTTATTTGTAAGGGACATATACTGCCCCTGTCCGGGGGCCCAACAGTAGGGCCCCCATTAAACCTTTTCCTGACCCCCGGGATTACAAAGTCCCGGGAAAAAGGGTTTTCAACCACCTTTTTTAGTTGAAACTGGACTTAATTAGAAACGGCCCTGTGCCAAGCTTTAATCCAGGGCCGGATTTTAAAAAGTGGGTCCCGGTGAGACCCCGGGTGGCTTTCCGCCCATCTATTAACACGCGGGTTTAAAAAATCCCCTGATGCCCAAAAGGCAACAAAAACCCTTCGTGCTAAAGGAGAGTGCGGAAGCGGAAAAGTTTTGAGAACTTAAACCCTTTCCCTCAGTACAAAAGGTAAAGGACCTGGGTGAGCGCTTCCCCCTCCTAGGGAAGTGCAGCCCAAAATTGAGCTTCACTTGGAAATACTGGGGGGTTAACGTTTCTGTTAAAACCCGGGGTTGGCCTTTTTGCTTGGTTTTGGTCTTTTTTCTTTTTTACTCAACGTGCTGGAGGAAATTGTCTCTGTATTTTTGTTCTCTTTTCCGTGCATACTTTTCCCTGCCCCCTGGGGAAAAACCTACTTGGTCAAGTTTTCCCGTACCTTCCTTGTACAATTCAGGGGGTTTTTTTTTCCACATTTTTTTAAGGGAAGGGTTTTTAAATAAATTTAATTTAGAAAACACATTTTTTTAAAAAAGGGGTGGAATCCCCCCCAAAGTCTTTTGTTTCTCTTTTTTTCATTGTTTTTAAATGGGTTTTCTCAATACAGGGGTTGAAGCTATGTTAAAGATCTTTCAAAAAAAAAACAGTTTTGAATTTGGGTCCAAATTAAAAGTTTTTTACCTAACTTTCCCGTTTTCTGAAGCCCCATCCCCTTGGGGGCCACTCTTGGGCAATTGTGAAGAAAAATGTCCCGTTTTTAAAAAAACTTTTTTAGGGAAAAGGACCTGTAGTATTTGGGGTGCATGTCACAGCAAAAATGCCCCCCAAAAATTTAAACATGACCCCTTGAAACCACTCTTGATAATTGTGAAGAACAAATGTTTTGTTAGAAAACAAAATTTTTTAGAATAGGCTGTATAAAACTGCATGTCACAGCAAAATGCCCCAAAAATTTTTAAAGCTTGACCCTTTAGCCACTTTTGGGGCCCAAATTTTTAAGAAAAATGGTTTTGTTAGAAAAAACATTTTTTTGAAAAAGGGGCCTGTAGTAAAATTGCTCATTTCACAACAGAAACTGCACCCCAAAAAATTTAAAAAACAAGACCCTTTAGCCCTTTGGGCAATTGTGAAAGAACAAATGGGGCTGTTAGAAACAACCCTTTTTTTTGAATAGGAAAACCCGTTGTTTTAGCTGCATTTCACAGCAAAAATTTTCCCCCCCAAAAAATTTTAAAAGCATGAAACCCCTTTTGGGCCCCTCTTGATAATTGTGAAAAACAAATTCTGTTTTGGAAAACCCAAAAATTTTTTTGAATAGGACCGTAGTAAAGCTGCATGTCACCCCCAAAAAAGCCTCCCAAAAAATTTAAAAGCTGGGCCCTTGAGCCACTTTGGGCAATTTTGAAGAACAAATGTTTTTTTGTTAGAAAAAACAATTTTTTTGAATAGGACCTGTAGATATCTGCATTCACCCGCAAATGCCCCCAAAAAAATTTAAAGCATGAAACCCTTTTAGGGCCAAAAATTTGGACAATTGTGAAAAACAAATTTTCTGTTAAAAAAAAACATTTTTTTAGGGAAAATTGGCCTGTAGTTTAGCTGGCATGTCACAGCAAAAGGGCCCCCAAAAAATTTAAAACATGCCCCCTGAGCCCCTTTGACAATTGTGAAGAACAAATGTCTGTTAGAAAACAACATTTTTTAAAAAAATAGGACCTTTTATATAGCTTTCATGTCACGCAAATGCCCCCCCCAAAAAATTCAAAGCTAACCATTGAGCCATTTGGGTTTAAAAGTGAAAAACCCAAATTTTCTGTTAAAAACAACATTTTTTTTAAAAGAGAACCCTTTTTAAATTGCTGCATTTCAAAACAAACAGCCCAAAAAAATTAAAAAAAATGGGCTTTTTTTAGCCATGTTAAAAAATTGTGAGGGGAAATGCCAATTAGAAGCCACATTTCTGTTCCAAAGGACCCTGTTAAATTTCTTTTAAACTCACGCTACATGACCCCAAAAAAAATTATAAATATGGGCTTCTCAGCCACTGTTTAAAAATTTTTGAGGGGGGAATGCCATTTAGAAGCACATTTTTTGTTTCCCCAAAGGACCAAGGGTTATTGCTGTATCTCACACTAATTACCCCAAAAAAAAAATTAAAAAATATTTACTTTCTCAGCCCCCTATTAAAAATTGTTGGGGAGAAAAAGCCCCTTAGAACCCACTTTTTTTTTTCCAAAAAGGGCCCCTAAAATTTTACTTTTTATCTCACAGCAACAATTTACCTTTAAAACCAAATTTACAATGCGAAAACTTTTAAGATAAAGTGAAATAAAAGGGGAAAAACGGGGGGGGTGTCATGAAAACCTTGGGTGTCTTTTACCCGTCTCCTCACCCGCAAAAAAAGAATTTAAAAAAGGAAAAAGGGGGAATAAAAAATTGCAGTAAGAAATGAAACATTTTTAAAAAAAATTTTTTAAAAAAGGACCATTTTTGTTTTAAAAGGGGGAAAGTGGGAAATTTGACCCGGGGGAAATAATCGGGGACCCCCGGGAATTGGGGCCAAAACATAGAAGGTTTCCCTGCCCTGATTCATCTTGATGAAAGTTAAAAGATCCACCTTTCTGTGGGGGAAAAACCGGATCGTTTTTTCTGTAATGAAAACCCCCCAGCTGTGCTGAAGGTTTCCCCCTCAGAAATGACGCTGGCGGGTGGGCAGGACCCAAAAACCCCCTATGGCGTTCGAGCCAGCTGGGGAAAATTTGTCCACTGTTTTTGGGAAAAAACCCGAAGGGCTTTTTGGTCCAGAAAAACATGCAAAAAAAATGGTGTTGAGACCAGATAGTCCCCCTGCACCAAAGAAACCCTTAAAAAACTGAAACTTGGGTGTGTTGGATGTTGGGCCCTGAAAATTTCATGCGTTGTGAAAGGGGGTAAACAAAGATTGGGCCCGAGGGGCACCCATTGGTTCCGCCACCCTTTCCTGCGGGTGCCGCTTTTGCCTAACTTGGCACTCTACTGCTTCACGCGCTGATGTTTTTTCCCCCCTTTGGGGACCTTTTGGGGGAAAGTGGGAAACAACGCAAAAAGATGTTTTCCAGTTGAAAAATCAGCAAGGGGCTCCATTTCCCCCCCATTTTTTCCTCTCTAAATTTTGGGGGGGGTGGGAAGGGAAAATGCTGAGTTTTGTTTTGTACCGGGGAAACCAGGGAGGGTGGGCCACCCAAATAACTGTTGTTCATTTTGATGGCCTTAAAAATTCGAGGTTTATGTTGGAGGAAAAGGGCAAACCAAGCATTTATGTGAAGATGGGTGCCTTGAATTTCCCCCAAACCTCCCGGGTCGAGGGGGCACTTTGCAAAAATTATCTTTTCCCATCTTTTCCCCCGCCCCAAATTCCCCGGGCCCAAACCCCTTTCCAAAAGCGGGACGGGCGGGAAACAAACGGTGTCCAGGAATACCTCCCCCTCCCTCCTCCGCTCCTTCCCGGGGAAGTTAAACACCGCCCCCGACTTGCCTGAGGGGATGCACCCTGAGAGGGTCATGCCCACCCTTCACTAAACTTTTTGGCTCCCCCAACCCCTGCCCCAATGAAGACCGAAAGAAATTGTGAAAAAGGGCGGGCCCTTTTGGGGGTTTTGCGGAAAAGAAAGGCTCCGTGTTTCCCCAAATTTTTCCCCCTTTTCCCCCCTCCGTCGCTGGCGGGACCTTTTTGTTTTAGAGTTTTCCAAAAGTTTGTTTCCAGAATAAGATTACCACAGGCTAAAGGGTGACAAAGGGATTTCCCGCACTTCCATTTTTTGGGGGGTTTTTCAAAACTGGCAAGGTTGGTGCAGAGCTCTTTCAAAATGCCTTTCCAAAATCCCCCTTTTGGGTTTCAAAAACCCCCAGGTCCCCCCAAACCCCCTGCTTTGGGACCCACTTCCAGGACTGCTAAAAGGCATTGCCTGCCCGCCCCCAAAACGCTGGAGCAAAGTGGAGGGTGGGGAATTTCCCGCGTGTTGCCCCCGTAAAAAATGAGACGGTTGACGGGGGGAAAAGGCCGCGGCTAACGCTGGGGAAACGCAGCCAGGCGGGGACGAAAAGAGGGTGCAATAACCAAGTGGGGGACCCCGGGGAAAACCCCAAAAAAAAGCCTTCTTTTTGCAGGCAAATCCAGACCCGGGTAGCCCCTTAGGGAAATTTTTTTTGGAAGACAAGGGTTTATGGGCCCTGGGCCAAAGGGAAGGGAAAGTGCTCCCGCCTACCCATCTTAAAGGGCGGCCAGCCCCCAAAACCCCCAATATCCCCACAAATTAAAACCTTTTCCCGGGACCCAAAGGGTTTTTGTCACCCCCCGCCGCGCTCGGTTTTTCGTTGCCCTTTGAGCCCCTCCACAGTCCTGACCGTTTTGTGGGGACGGTTTCCAAGGCAAATTTTAAATTTCAAACACGGCCTGGGGCCCTTGGGGACGTGATGCACCCAAAGGGGACCTTGGGGGGAAAAAGCCCTGGGACCCTCCTGGGAGTTTTAGAAGAGCGTTGCGCTGAGCCCGAGAGGCCACCGTCATCCCCAGAGACATCCACCCAGTCCCCCAGGAGCTGTCACAGAGATAACGGCCTTGGCCGTGCTTACTAGTCCATTTTTCGGGGTGAGATGGACTTTTCTGGACAAGATCAGACAACGCGCTTAAAATTTTTAGATGACACGTGGCGGGCCGGGGCTGGGCGTTTTTTCTGGCAAAAAATGCCGTCGGCACTGGTATGGGGCGGGCGAGGCATACGGGCGGAACCCTCTGTTCCCCAGACGGAAAGGGCAACTTTTCCAAGGCAAAGGGCCTGGCAATGCCGACATTCAGGCTTTTGGCTTTGGATGGGTTTGGGTTAAAGTGTTTCTTTCTGTCCCAAACCGGGAAAGACAGAAGGTGGCTGCTAACTGGCCGCTTAGGCGTCGGGTCGTAAACGGGGGAAGGAAAAGGGGGTAGGAGGGGCCCTTTTGGGGTGTTGGTGGTACCGGGGACGTGGGGGTAAAGGGGAGGCTGATCCTTGACATGACTCTGAGAGACATGGGCAGCTGAGGAACGCTTGGTGGTGGCGGAGGAGGAGGGGGGGGGACAAAGGGGGTGATAGGGTTGGGGGCCCGTCGTCCCGGTTGGCCTTTTTTGGCCCCAAATGTTCCCTCCATTTCAACTCACATTTCCCCGGATGTGACTAGAAATGTTGGGGGTGGTTTAACCACTTAAGGTTTTTGCCTCTACTTATCGTTTACGGCAACGGCGGCATTACATCGCTGGGTGAAACAGAGGCTTGCTCAAAGAAGGCCCCGGCTTGGGGGTCCTGACCTTTTGACGGCGGGTAAGCAGGGCGGGGTTTGCGCGACCGTGGGGGGGAATCATATCAGTGGGCCTGCGACCCCCTTTTCCCTTTTTGTGGCGGGACCCGTATTTACACACCCCATCTCTTTCCCCCTCGTCCACGATGAAGCGCTCCAAGAAAATTCTGGGAAAAAAGACCAGGATGGACCCAATGTCGTCACATCCTCTCAAACAACACAGGGACTTGGGCTTCCAGACTTTTCTCATCCCCGAAGCTGCGGGCCTTTAAAAAAAGGGGCACTCAAGGCGTTGCCGCCCCCGGATTTTTTTCCGATTGACCGGGTTCCTTTTCCCCTCTGATGGCATCAGTAATGGGCGTCAGAGCTACTAAACATTCCCCTTTATCTTTTAACAAGCCTTCTGACCCCAACCGCATTTGTCATCAAAAAGGTCTTCAGACAATGGATTATCCACA
>JAODAL010061115.1:0-20514 GCA_025379985.1 Phyllomedusa bahiana | reverse complement strand
AGCGTCAGACGGCAGAGGACCTTGGGGGGGATCCAGGCCGGTTTATGTCACTACCCGGACGTAGAAGTGGATCCACGGACCACCGCAAGCGATGGTGTAAGCCACGCCAGGGAACGGAATCTAAGTAGGTCCCGGTTTCACCAGAGCCCGCCGCAAAGCGGGATGGACTTGCTGCGGCGGGAGTCTACCGGGTCGTCCCCCCTGACGTGACTTGCTTGCGGTGGCAGCCGAGGTATAGCGTGGTGCAGAATCGTCAGGCAGGCTCGTAGTCGGGGACAGGCAGAACGTCAGGGCAGGCGGCACAGATTCGTGGTCGTGGACAGGCACAAGTCAGGGCAGGCGGCAAGAAGCGGGGTCGAGGAACGGAAGCAAAAGGTACGGTACGCGGTATAATCAGGAACAAGGCTAAAACGCTTTCTCTATAGGCAAACAATGGCACTAAAAAACCGGCAACGACCCCGGGAAGGGGCAGGCTTAAATAAGGGCAGTGACCGGCAATAGCCAATTACCGGTAAAACGGCCCTTTAAATCCCCGCAGTGCCGCCCCGCCGCGCCTTAGATGTCGGGGACGCGCGCCCCGGAGCCTGAGACTGCAACAGGAGGGCCGGGTAAGTAGGAGAGAGCCGGGCCGGCCTGGTGGAGCGCGCCCACCGCCCGACATGCGGCGGCGGTGCCGCTAGTGCGGAACCGCGGGTGTGCCCGCGACCCGGGACGGGGGTCGCGGGCCCACCCGTGACACTTATGGATCTCATTTAGGGGTGTATTGTATATTTTGGGCGTACAGGTGTTCCATTGCTTTCTTTATTATTGGCCATGAAAATGGGGGGAGGGGGAGAACACAGTTCCGTTATTGTTTTTTGGGTTTCAGTTTTACAGCATTCGCCATGCAGTGTAAATTACATGATAACTTTACTATGGGGATCAGTACAATTACAGTTATGTAAATTTTATATAGTTTTTAATGTCTTATTACTTTTACACAATAGAAATGCAATTATAAAAAATTGCTTTTTTATGTTGTCCTATTCTGACAGCCATAACTTTTTATTTTTTTTGTAATTTAATTGTTTTTTGCAGGAAGAGTTGACATTTTTATTGGTACAATTATGGGGTTCATATGACGCTTTGATCACTTTTTATTAAGGTTTTTGGGAGACGTTTTGAACAAAATACAGCAATCCTGGTAGTCGTTTTTATTTTTATTTTTTACAGAGGTCCCCGTGCAGTATAAGTGACATGATAGCTTTACTCAGCAGGTCGATACGATTACAGCAATACCCAAATTGTATTTTTTTTATGTTTTACTGCTTTTACACAATAAAAACACTTTTATTCAAAAAGGAAAACATGTTTTTGCATCACCATAGTCTGAGAGGCATAAGTTTAAGGGGCATAAGGGGCTTGTTTTTTGTGGGATGATTTGACTTTTTTATTCATATAATTTTTGGGGCGACAAGAATTTTTGATTAGTTTTAAATCCGTTATTTGGAAGGCCGGGTGAAGAAAATACTGCAATCCTAGTAGTGTTTATTTTTATTTTTAACAGTGCTCACCGTGCAGTATACATGATAAGTTAGTTTTACTCTGTGGGAAGGTACAGTGATTTATATAGTTTTAATCATGCTGAGGCGCTTTAAAAAAAAAGTGTTTTGATTGCGTAAAACAATATTTATGCATCGCTGTATTTTGATAGCCATAACTTTTTTTTTCCATATACAGAGCTGTGTAAGGACTTTTTTTTGCAGGATGAACTGATGATTTAATTGATTCCGCTTTAGCATTTATGACTTTTTGATTGCATTTTATTCCACTTTATGTACTGTGGGATGAACAAAAATCACAATTCTTTGATTTTTTTTTTTCTTAATGCCGTTCACCCTGCGGGTTAATTAACGTGACATATTTATAGGGTAGGTCACATGCTGTAGCGGAAGCTAATGGTAACGTCACCTTTTTTCCTTCCCAGATAGTCTCCCTAAAGGCGCATCTACTAGAGCACAAGTACTAAAATGATTTCTATCTTCTTGTAATCTTCCAATCCTTTCTTCAGATGGCCTTACATATCTATACTATAAGACTTTTAGCCCACAACTTTCCCCCTACCAGGTACAATTATACAACTCTATGTTACAGGGTAATGTGGTTCCTTCAACCTGTAACCTGAAAAGATCCGTTAGAAATGGTCAATTACAGACCGACTGCATTACTAAACTAGGATTTTAAACTTTTTACTAAAATATTGGCCAATAGATTGGCATTATAGTGGCCACAATTAGTCCATAAGGATCATGTCGAGTTTGTGATCAATGGTCAAGAGGGACATAACACCAGAAGGGCGATCAATTTGATAGATGCAGTAAACAACCTAAATGAATCAGCATTGTTACTGAGCCTTGATGCCGAAAAGGCCTTTGATAGGCTTAATTGGTCTTATATGTTCAAGGTCTTGAAGACATTCGGGTTTTTGGGCCCCTTTCTTCAGGCCCTTCGGACACTTTATTCAATACCCAGTGCCACAATTCGTCGTCCACAAAATATGTCTCCTCTAATTCATATCTCCAATGGCACACGCTAGGGGGACCCATTGTCACTCCTGTTATTGTTCACTGAGTTGAACTGCTCGCATCCACCATCTGCCTCCACCCAGACATCAGTGGCATTACCATTAGTGACAGAGTCTAAATTGTCCCTCTTTGCGGATGATATGCTGCTGGCTGACATCATTACATACACTCACCGACCACTTTACTAGGTACACCATGCTAGTAACGGGTTGGACCCCCTTTTGCCTTCAGAACTGCCTCAATTCTTCGTGGCATAATTCCACAAGGTGTTGCAACGATGCTCAATTGGTACCAAGGGTTCCCAAAGAGTGCCAAGAAAATATTCCCAACTAGAACACCACCACCAGCCTGAACCTTGATACAAGGGTCAGATGGAATCCATGCTTTCATGTTGTTGACCCAAATTCTACCTAAGAAAGAGAAATCGAGATCATCTTTCCAGTAATATTTTCCAATCTTCTAGTGTCCAATTTCGATGATTGGGCAACTTAGAGCCTCATTTTCCTTTCTTATGATAAGAGTGGGATTGTGGTCTTCGTTTGCTGTAGCCCATCTGCCTCAAAGTTCGCCGTACTAGTGCGTTTCAGAGATGCACTTCTGCCTACCTTGGTTGTAACGGTGCTATTTGAGTCACTGTTGCCTTTCTATCACTCGTACCAGTCTGCCCATTTCTCCTTTGACCTCTGGCATCAACAAGGCATTCCCCACAGGACTGCCAGCTCACTGATGTTTTTTCTTTTCGACCATTCTCTGTAAACCCAAGAATGTTGTGCGTAAAATCCCATGAGATCACAGTTTCTGAAATTACTCAGACCGGGCCCTTCTGGCACCAACAACCATGCCACTCAAAGGCACTCAAATCACCTGTTCTTCCCCTACTGTTTGCTCGTTGAACTGCAGAGAATTGCCCTTGACCATGTCTACAGCCTAAATTGCACTATTGCCGCCATGTGATTGGCTATTAGAAATAAGTGTTAACGAGCAGTTGGACAGGTGTACCTAATAAAGTGGCCGGTGAGTGTATTTCCCTACATAATCTAATCTCTTTATTAACTACATTTTTGGCCTATCTGGGTTTAAAATTAATACCACCAAAATGGAGGCCCTTCCACTTAATTTTCCTCCTGGGGATCTTAAATTGTTGGCTGACAATTACCACTACAATTGGAAATCAACCCCCTTGAAATATCTAAGTGTAAATTTGATAACTTCTTATAGTATACGTCATAATTTCCCTAGAATTTATCAAGAAATACAAGCATTGCTACAGAGGTGGCAACAATTACCACTATCTTTGATGGGGAGAATCTCTACAGTCAAAATGACTATACTACCTAAGCTGCTATATTTATTTGAAGCGCTGCCTGTCCCGATTCCTCTCACTCATTTAAAAGCAAAATAAGTGTGTGGGTGGGTTGGCGGTCCCGGATATTACAAAATACTATTGGGCCACACAGCTCAGAAGAACCCCAGTCTGGTCGACGCTGTATGCATATTCTAAATGGGCAGAAATTTAAAAATTGTGGATGGCACCAGTACATCCCAATTATTTGTTATGGGCCACTTCCCGTGCGCCAGTGAAAAGCACCTTGTTGGGACCCATTAAGTTGACCAGAGATGTGTGGAACCGGTGTGCTAGAAGATTTGGCCTCTGTTTCTCTTCTTCTGCAGTGACTTCCTTTCTCTTTAATCCCATGTTCCCTGCCAGCTTGGGAAGCTTATTCATGAAACCGTGGTACAAGTGTAGTATACTAGAGCACAATTCCTGTGGCTGGGCTTAGGATGGCACCTGTCCACAACTGGTATTGTATATGTGAGATGTCATGCAATTTACTATATAATTGGCAGGCAGAGAATGGGTTACGAGCATTAGAAACACTACAACACTACGCCGCAGTGACACCTACAGGTTTTATAGGGAACTGTAGGCAGTGTAGGCCTTTCCAGTTTATTCTAAGAAAATCCCTAGTAAGTGGGTGGACAACTCGAGACAAAAAAAAAAACCCTAGCTGTAACAGGGATTTAAAAGGGGAGGGGGTGTGCTCAGAGTGTGCAGGGACCTGCTGCTTGCTGTTCTGCGAGCAGGCCTATATTCCAGAGAAGCCTGGCTGATATTAAGAAGGGGAAAGAGATAAAGGTAGAAGGAGGAGGGAAACATGAGGGAGAGAGATCTGAAGGAGCATCTACAGAAATACAAGGATACTATCCTTACTGTCAGTGGGAATCCTAAGGATCGGGAAAGGCCCTAAGTAAAAGGACTTGAGTGTATTGGGTACAAGATAACTGAGGCCTCTGTACCATCTCTTACTGCAGATTCAGGGGGTAGATTTATTTGGACCCCTGGATTACCTCTAGGAAACCGAAAGTTGTGGCTTAAGGCCCGGCCTAGATCCTCAAGGCAGAAAGCTCCTATCAGACGGGAGGGAAAGGACTCATGCTCCATTTGGGGGAAAAGGATCACAGGAGCATAGTGCCCACCAGCGTCCCACACGTAGTGACAGACCCGGGTCTGAGGCAGACCATCTCTCCACACACCACCTCTCTCCAAAACCGGCACAGTAACCCAGCTTTAACAACTGTATACAACGGGAAACTGTTCAAGTGCCTTTGAGTTCTTCAGTAAAAGATTAATGTTATACTGCCTCCCTCCTTGTCTCCCTGTTGTCTGGTCCTACTGCACCACACCGTCATCAAGGGCATATTGCCAGGACAGCAGTATTTGGGGTTGGTGCCCCGTTGTGGGAAACTACAGGTCCCAAACACCACCGACCCCCTTTAACACACAGGTGCAGCCCCCCCCCCCCCTTAAACCTTTACAGCGGCCCACAGAAAAAGAGAGAGAAAGCAGGGAAGCGCCAGAGAGCAACCCGTTCCCGTGGAAGCCCTCGCGCCCCACCGTGACCCTGACAAGTCAAAACAAGCCCACCTGCAGGTACAGCACCCTCCCACCCAGCAGCTCTCAGTGTGACCCCACATTCCAGAGCAAAGGGCGTTTATACAGGAAGGCCAAGCCACTAAACCCCTCCCTCACCCCCAAATCAATCCCACTCTCTCCTTCCACCAACCCGGCTCGCTGCATTTAGGGTTTATTTCGTGGGGGTCACGAACAGGATAGGCTGTGTGCCTGTCACAAAGTATCGACACTTCAGCTGTGAAAACAGCCATCCTCCAGTGTGTGCTAATCGCAAAAGAGGGGAACCCTGCATCTCCATAGACTGTGAGTTTTAATATATGCTGAAAGCCTGCTATTAGGCTGTTCTCGCACTGTGAGAATTTTGTTCCAGCTCTGGAAGGAGTTTAAAGCACCGTGAATTGTTTGCTGCGTCACCTCTGCCATACATCGTACTCAAACCCGAAGTGACAGTCTGCGCCCTGCTTGGAGTCCCGCCGAAAACGCTCCGAAACAAAAAAGCTCCATCTTAGGCTCCTGGTACTTAATTCGCGACCAGTAAGTTTCTCACCGTTCCTTGTCAGCTGTGTCAGTGATCTTTTGTTCTGTGTGTGCGGAGACCCTGTCATACATTTCCAAACTGTGTGCGCTCATCTTAAAGAGACAGTACTGTGTTAGCTGCTGAAGCAGGAAAAGTTGGGGCAATGTCAATTCTTCAAGTGACAGCGACTACCCAAATTTCCCGGGCCACTACCACTGCAGGCCCAATGCCTCTCACTCTACCCTACTACATGGTGCCCCCTTGCTGCCCCGGTACCGCGGAAACCCTAATAACTCTCAGAGGCTTCAGAGAACAGATATGGCCAAAATACAGGATGTATCCTTTATCCCAAGAACAGCAAGTAGAAATGTTGATGGACAATTAGAGGGCCTGCTCTTAGAGAGATCAAGTCAGGTCTCCTACTGAAGGAGGACAGTAAAGGACATTTTGCTAATTACAGTCCAAGTTTGAAGCGCGTTCATTGTCGGAGTTACAAAATGAGGTTTTTCTTTGAGAGGCGACAGAACCTGGAGAATCACTCAGAGACTATGCTTATTCTCCCCCAAGAAGCTAATGGGACCCAAATTACCCAAAGCGGCAAACCCTCTGGGGAGGCTCATGCAGACCGAAACCTTAAGTGTGAGATTGCAAATAGAGAGAGGACAACGTCCATGGCCATCCAACCGTCAGGCAGTCCACTCCTGCCATAAGGCCTGCCATTCCTGTCTCTTTGCTTCCTTCACAAGGTGCTCCACCCGTGATCCAGGCTGCACAAGCTCCTGCACCAGATGCTGTTTCCCGTTTGCAGGAGCAACCCTGAGTTCCTTGGCCAAGACTGTTGAGCCCTCTCTGCAGACTCAAAGATGACCTCGCCCTACCCCGGCCCTCACATCCAATGTTCCTGAGAATCCTGCAAGGAGTGTTCCAGATGCACCACCTCCCTTCTACAAGGGTCCACCTGCAAGGACTGCACCAGATAAGGCAAGTCGTCCTAAGCCTACTTGTCGTTATTGAAAACAAGTATGGGACATTCTGCTGCCCACATGCTTCCATTTAAACTAAACATCCCCGAGGGGAGGACCCCCCCTTTGGGGAACAGCAGATCAGGGTCCACCCTCAAGAATCGCTCTGGGGTCCTGGGTACATCTCGTCCTGCCCGAAAAATAACTGTCTACCTTAATGGATTTTACCCTTTAGGCCCTTATTGACACTGGGTCTCAAGTGACTACCTTTCAGAAAAATGCTAATGAACAGAAACTGGGACTTGTGTGATTTAAATCACCCCCCTGAGCCCGGGCTTAATGTTATTGGCAGTTCTGGTCACCACATCCCCATCAAGGCTACTGGGGGGCCTACTATTCAGGTTAATAATCTTATGTTGCCCAGGCAAGGTGTTATTGTAACTTCAATAAGATCATGATTTTCCACCTGTTGTTTTAGGGATGAATGTTATGAGGAAATTTGTTTTGGGTGAGATTCTCGAGTTGTTGCATGCGCTTTTATCCACAGCTATCGCCACCCACCCAAAAGGGGATTCCAGTGCGCCATCAAGAACACATGCTCAACAGAAGTTTCAGCAGTGATCGGGGAGAAATCTGCAAAGTACGTATATGCGATTCCAAACCTGTACTTCTACAACCTAATGCTGAGACTGTACTTTGGGTCGAGGCACGCCCTGCATTGGCGGAGAGGACTATAAAGCTCTCTTGGAACCCATTGACTTTCAAGGAGCAACACTAGTGAAGGCTGCCAGGAGCCTAGTCACTGTCTCTCAAGGGCGAGTGCCAGTTTCGCTTATTTAATTTGTTTGGTGACAGTCTGGCCACTCTCCCAAAAATTCTACGCTGGGGCGAAGAGCAATCACAGGTCCCCTTCAAGACATCGTCATTGGAGAGGCAGTTACCTGCGGCCAAACTGCTCGAGTTGTGGATACCGCTGAGCAAAAGACCCGGGACCTGGTGGACTCAACTGGATATGGAGACCCTGCTACGCCACTGCACAGTTAAAAGGGTTTTGAACATCGCATGCCAGTATCAAAAAGCCCTTCAGCCAACACCCCTGGACTTTGGGCCAAAAACCACCTTGCTGCAGCATACCATTCGGGACTGGAGATCACCCCCCGATCAAGGAGCGCATAGACCTCTACCACCTCCCTGCACCAGTCAGTCAAGAAGCTTTTTGCAGGACATGAAGATTCAAATGTAGTCCGAGATAGCCAAAGCCCTTGGGGCGGCCACCTCTCGGTTTGAGTGAAGGAAAAAGGAGGGGACAATCCGTTTCCTGCGGGATTACTGCAAACTAAACAGCGTGACCCACAAGGATGCATACCCACTACCCCGCATCGAGGAGTCCCTCACTGCTCTTGGAAAAGCTGTTTACTTCTCTACCCGGGACCTTACCAGTGGATACTGGCGGGTCCCAAATTTGCAAAAGAGGATCAGGAGAAGACTGCCTTTACCGCACCAAGGGGTTTTATTCGAATTTACCAGCATGCCGTTTGGGTTATTAACGCCCCAGCTACTTTCCAAAGGCTGATGGAGCGATGTCTAGGACATAAGAACTTCGAGAGTGTACTGGGTTTAAATTTTGGATGATGTGATAGTCTATTCCAAGACTTACGAGAACATCTCACACATCTGGCAGAGGTCTCTATCCAAGTCTGATTCAGCACGGCCTGAAGATTTAGCCATCAAAGTGCCACCTCCTCAAACCACAGGTAAAGTACCTGGGCCCCATTGTGAGCGCGGAAGGGGTGAAGTCTGACCCGGAAAAGATCTCGGCAGTTCAAGGCTGGCCTACACCAACCACAGTTAAGGAAGTGAGGAGTTTTCTCGATTCGCTGGGTACTACAGGCGATTCATCCCTCAGTTTGCTCAGATTACAGAACCCTCTGCAAGAACTGCTAAGAAGGACATCCACCTGAGATTCGTAAGAAGAAACTACCAATCATCTGGACTGACCGCAGAGACTGCCTTCCAGACCCTCAAAGTACTGCTTACCCAGCCCCTATCCTGGGTTATCCTGACTACCAAATACCATTTCGGTTTTAACACTGACGCCAGTTACCTAGGCCTCGGAGCAGTCTTGTCTCGGTACAAGATGGTGAAGAAAGAGTCATCGCCTTTCGCAAGTAGAGGTCTGCGGGGGTGCCGAGAAGAATGACCTAATTACAGTTCTTTTAAACTGGAGTTCTTAGCAACTTGGTATGGGCAGTGACGGAAAAGTTCAAGGATTACTTAGCTGTGACGCCGTTTCACCGTGTTCACTGACAATAATCCGCTAGCACATCTAACACAGCAAAACTGGGAGCATTGGAACAAAGATGGGCATCCAAGACTTGCAAACTTTCAATTTACTGTGAAGTATCGCTCAGGCAAGGTCAACAAACAATGCTGATGCCCTTATCCCGCCTACCAACAGGGGAGGAATCACCCAGCTCAGCGGAAGATGAATGGGGAAAAAGTTGAAATGCCTGCTTTCTACACCCGTTTTGCTCACCAAATACAACTTAACAGTCTTAAGGAACCAGGATCTGGATGCCAGATCAACTCCATTCCAACCAGCATCCTGAAAACGCGTCCTGGAAGACCCTTCAAGAGGAGAGTAGAGGTTTTTGGAGAGATCCAGGAAAACCTGCAAAGTGGACGGATGCCACGCAGGTTAAAGTCAAGACTATCCTATCCTGAGCTGCTACTTATGAGACAGAGGAAACGCCTGTTTTTATCTACCGAGGTCTACTACAGAGGAAAACTCTTGAGCCAACAAACGGGCGAGCGACTTCATCAGTTTGCTGATCCCTCGTAGGGATGCCCAAAATTGTACTTGAGGGTAACACAACAAATCTGGACACTTCGGGGGACAGAAGACCGAAAGCCACCTATCGTAGGAGGTTCTACTGGATTGGCATGTGCCAGGACATTGAGAAATTTGGGGTAGGGAATGCCCTTCCTGCACGAAGAACAAAGGAGAAAGACGTGATCAAAAAGCTCCGTTGCATCCTATCAAAGACTCAGCGTCCTCTTCAAATTGTTGCCATGGACCATGTAAAGTTGGAGTCAAGTAGGTCTGGCTATACCTACGCTTTAACCATAGTTGACCACTACACAAAGTTTTCTGTAGCAGTACCAGTAAAGGATTTGACTGCTCAAACAACTGCTGAAAAGCTTTGGAAGAATTTCATACTACCATACGGCTGTCCTGATCACATCCTAACGGATCGAGGAGCTGCCTTTGAGTCACAGTTGATCCATCAACTATGTCAACAGCACAACTGCAAGAAGTTGAGAACTACCGCTTACCATCCACAGGGTAACGGTCTCTGCGAGAAGATCAACCAGAAACCCATCAGCATGGGTTTAGAACAGCCTCGATCTCTCAAGAGCGATTGGCCAAAATCACTACCAGAATTGGTGTACACCTACAATAACACTGTCCATTGTTCTACTGGATATAAATCCATACTTCCTAATGTTTGGCCGTCAAGGACAGTTTTTCCCTCAGACTTGGCCCTTGGAGTACAAGTACCTGAAATTTTTCCTTCAACTCTTTACCAGAAATCACCTGGGTAAAAAACCACAAAGACGTCTGGAAGAAGCTAAGGAGATTGTTTTCCATTAAGATGAAGAAGCCCAAAACGCAAGCAAGAGGCAGATTTCAACCTACATGCTCGATTGGAGCCATTGCAAAAATGGAGGTAGAGTTTGGCTAAAAACTCATCATCGAACAAGTAAACTCGATCCAAAATGGGAAGCTGAACCCTACACAATTGTGGCTGTACCATATCCAGACGGTAAGGTCTACAAGATTGCTAAGTAAGAGAGAGAAACTAAAAACCGTTCACCGCAATCGGTTGAAACTTTGCCTAAAGGAAGAATTTCCAGCAGAGTTCAAAAATAAAGGAACCTAGTCTACAGGCAGAAGAAAAATTCAGAGCCATCTTTTTCCTGACCAACCACATTTTTTGACCCATTGTATATTTTTTTTGGGACCCATTCTTACTGTGCCCACTCCAAGAGTTTCCTACCTGGGGAACCGGGTGACTCAAGAGAAGAAAGAAGCAGAACTACTATCTGTAGTAGTGGAGCAACCACCCCCCTTAAGGAGATCAGAAAGAACAACTAAAAAGGGGTACCTCCAATCAGATACAGATTCTAAGTTTTCCAGATTACAGAGAAAAGCCCAAAAAGTTCTTTAGGCCTTGTTGGCCATATTGTTATTGGTCTTATAATGTCATATTGTTGATGAGAAAATGTTATAGTAACATAATGTTCAAGCATTAGTGCCTGACTCAGAGTTAAGAGTAACGTTTAAGATATGTGCCTGGGTTTAGCCAAGTTCCCAGAACTGTTTGAAAAAGTTATAATCTGCCATGGACTTGCCTACTTCAGTATTCAACCTCAACCCAGAGACTCTAAGGACACTACCCAGGTTTTGTGCCACAGACGTCTGTTTTGCTACAAAAGGGACTTCCTAATTATGGACACTACCTGGACCCGTGTGTACTGACGTGTGCCAGAACCCCTATACTTACCCTTACACTGTTAATGCAGCCATGCTTACTATGTGTTTAAGAAGCACTCTAATATGGACGCTATGCTATGGGGCCAATTGAGAGTTTTTCCTTTGGGAGGAGCCCACTATAACTATCAAGTTGTTTTTTATGTATTTTGCACTATATTTGCTACGCCTAACCAAACTATTGCACCTATTTTATATTGGTATGTGGGCCCTT
Source organism: Phyllomedusa bahiana (assembly GCA_025379985.1). Lineage (NCBI taxonomy): Eukaryota > Metazoa > Chordata > Amphibia > Anura > Hylidae > Phyllomedusa > Phyllomedusa bahiana. The sequence goes on along the minus strand of JAODAL010061115.1, from coordinate 8,788 downwards.
TGATAAATTGCTTGTTTCCTTTTCCCATCCTCATCCCCCCCGTCGCCGAGAACGGGTTATTTTCAGAGGAGAATATGTAGTATACCCAGAGCGCAATTCCTGTGGCTGGGCTTAGGATGGCACCTGTCCACAACTGGTATTGTATATGTGATATGTCATGCAATTTACTATATAATGTTTATTGTATTTATCCCGGCAGGCAGAGAATGGGTTACGACCTTAGAAACACTACAACCCCCTACGCCGCAGTGACACCTTTTCAGGTTTTACAGGGAACTGTAGGCAGTGTAGGCCTTTCCAGTTTATTCTAAAAAAATGCTTAGAAAGTGGAGGTGAGCAGACTCGAGACTAAAAAAAAACCTAGCTGTAACAGGAAAGTAGAAGGGGGGTTGAGCGGTGTGCTCAGAGTGTGCAGGCACCTGCTGCTTGCTGATTCTTGCGAGCAGGCCTGATATTCAGAGAAGCCTGGCTGATACAGTATTTAAGAAGGGAAAGAGATAAAGGGAGGGGGAGGGGAAAATGAGGGAGAGAGATCCCGAAGAACATCTACAGAAAAATACAAGTACTTCATTACTGTCATGGGAATCCTAAGGATCAGGAGCCCTAAAGTAAAAGGACTTGAGTGTATTGGGTAGCAGAGAAAAACTGAAAGGCCCCCTGTAACCATCCTCTTACTGCAGAAATTTAGGGGTAGGATTATACTTGGACCCCGGATTACCTCTAGGAAAAACCCAAAGTTGTGGCATAAGGCCCCCGGGGCCTAGTATCCTCAAGGCAGAAAGCTCCTATCAGACAGGGAGGGAAAGGGCTCATGCTCCATTGGGGAAAAGGATCACCCGAGCATTAGTGCCCACCAGCGTCCCACACGTAGTGACAGACCAGGGTCTGAGGCAGACCATCTCTCCACACACCACCTCTCTCCAAAACCGGCACAGTAACCCATTCAAGGCCAACCGGCTTTAACAACTGTATACAACTGGACTGTTCAAGTGCCTTTGAGTTCTTCAATAAAAAAGTTTATTTGTTATACTGCCTCCTCCTTTGTCTCCCTGTTGTCTGGTCCCACTGCACCACATATTGCCGGACAGCAGTATTTGGGGTTGGCCCCGGGGGGGGAACTACAGGTCCACACCACCGACCACCTTACACACAGGTGCAGCCCCCCCCTTAATCCTTTACAGCGGCCCACAGAAGAGAGAGAGAACACAGGGAAGCGCCAGAGAGTAACCTGTTCCTGTGGAAGCCCTCGTGCCCACCTGTGACCGTGACAAGTCTAAAAGCCATCCTGCAGGTACAGCACACTCCCACTCTGCAGCTCTCAGTGTGTCCCCTCATTCCAGAGCTAAGCGCTATACAGGAGAGGCCAAGCCACTATAACCCTCTCCTCATCACCATCACTCCCACTCTCTCCTTCCACCACCCCTGCTCGCTGCACAAGAAGCTTTTTTGGGTGTTCAATATTGTAGATCACAGAACATTGCAAATACTTCCTTTTCAGCCACTACAGGGCCAATTTCAGTCGCCAGATAACAGTTATTATTCATATTTACAAATTGTTCATTTTTCCAGGTTGGTTTTGGGCTCTACTAAGGTTTCACACCCCACTAGGTTTGAATTGACATGTAAGCTTAGTACTACAACTAGAGGATTGATATCCCAGATTTATACTATGATATTTAACCCAAATCCTGATGAACTCTCCAGGCACCTCTACATGACAATGTGGGTACAGTATTTGGGTAGGCAGCTTTCTGGGGACGAATGGAGGTTAGTTTGGAGGAAGACAGCTCAGACGTCTCATACGTATATAAAGAAAATCAATACAAAATCCTTATGCTATGGTACCACACTCCCTCTTTGCTACACAAATTTAACCCCATGGTGCCGGATACCTGTTGGAGATGTGGAGCACAGGATGCTATAGTCTTTCACATTTTTTGGGACTGTTCTATAATTACGAATCTTTGGAGACAGGTCAGAACACTGGTACTAGATGTTACTGGAGCTAAACTGCCCATGGATCCAATGTGCTTACTAATGAACATCCAGTTTCCTTCAGTCAGGAAGTGTACATTGAGACTAATTGTACATGTTTTGACTGCAGCCAGATGTCTCATTTCATCATTCTGGAAGCGTACTAACTCTCCCACGATAGAAGACTTACTCCACAGGCTTAAAGATGTGAGGCCAATGGAGCAGCTGACCACGTCTTTGAATGACAATTTAGATAATTTGGGGGATATCTGGTCTTTACGGTACTCATATGTTATTTCTCTGAGTGTGTAATGAACCTAGGTCATAGTCTATAAATGTATCCTTTGAGCTGTTTGGCGACTTTTTTGGCATCCATACCTAGTTGCACTAGATGAGTTTGTCCCTTTCTTTTTTGTCATGTCCTTTGTTAATATCTTGCAGAAATTCTTCATGCTCTTTGCGGTTTCAATGGTGTGAGCAAACACTATACAGTTCTTCCTATGCATATGCTTTATTGTACAATGCAATTATATTATGTATTGAAAGCATATTCTGTCTGTTGATATCTTTAGACGCAATGTTACATACATGAATATTGTAATCGTTTTATACAATGTTTATTGAAAATCAATAAAAATACAGTAAAATTAAAAAAAATTGTATATATAAAATGGTAAAAGATTTTTAATCAAGACTATTTGCAAAGTTGCTTCATGTTTCTTTAGAATACACCAAAGCAGTAAAAGAAAATGTTATTGCAAAAATATAGATACCTCTGAAAGTCATCTTTTGTGTCTGTGCATAAAATAACAAGACATTAATTTATTTTATAACCATTTAGCAAAAATAAAATGTTGTACAAACGGCAATCATTTAAAGTACAGTGCACTTACATGCCACAAGATCTTCACATTGCAACTAAATACTGCTGTACAATTAATACAACTTGATTGACAGATTTTAGAAATAATTATACATTATGTAACAGTTCTGCCACATAAAGCTTAAAAATAGTTTCACACTGTCTTCTACTATCTTCTTTCTAGCGCTGGGGAAAGGCTCTGAACTAGAGAAAGCCATTGCCACTGCCGTCCTTGTGTATAATTCATATGCAGACAATGATGGGAAAATTAGCAAGGCTGAAGTCAAAGAATTGTTGCACATGCACTTCCTTAACTTTACACAGGTAATTAGTGGAGCAGAGGAGTAACTTGAAGCTTATGGGACATTTATAATTATAATCATTTATTATTATGTGCCATTTATAGTACTGGTGTCTTTCTATGTGGCTGACAAGGCCATGTGCTACTATTACCTCTGTGCTTCTTATATCTATGCCTTTGTAATGGGAATAAGGTTTTTAGTGATTAGATTCTCATTAAAACTGGAGCAAAGTTGTTTTGACTCTCTGCATTTTGATTACAGCTCTGCAGTCTGAAGGTGGGTGGATAACCATTAAAAGGAAAAGTGTGGTAAAAAAGTAGTGGGACTGGACAGAATGTAACTAGGGAGCAGGGACCAGACACTGGGACTGAGCACAGATTGTATTACTGGATTACGAGTAACACACTCTAATGATAGTTTAGTTGACATAGGCAGCAGTACTATTTGGTATGGAATGTTTACCACTGTATGTACAGATGAATGAATCAGTTCACCTGCTACAATAAGAAAATATTTTTGCCTATTATTTTTGTAAACAAACCAGATTCAGTTGGTTTTATTTTCCATACAAAATCATGGAAAATAATGGAAACATGATGGACCCCATTGTATTCAGGCACCATAGTTCCCACCTCTGCAACAGAGGCTCAGAATAGAACCTGTGATGCAGATGTATTTTTTATTTTTTCAATGATGAAGTTGTATGAGGCCTCGTTTTATTCGAGACAAGTTGTACTTTATGGGGGAATAGTTTAAGTTCACTTATAAATAATTGTTGAATTTTTTTTATTTAAAAAAATAATTTTTATTTTTTTTACACCATTTACATTTCACACTGAATAACATGGTAGATTAATTCTACAGGTTATTACGGTCATGTGGATACCTAATATGTGTAGGGGTTTTTTTGTGTGTGTAATATATGCACAATTCTTTTTTATTAAATATTTATTATTTTATTATTTATTTTTATTACATTTTTTTACACTTTTTCTGTTTTTTTTTACTTTTTTTTTAAATCCCCTGAAGGGAGAACTGTTTTACATTTTTTTTTTTTTTTACACTTAGTAATGTATTAGCATATTCATATATGCTAATACATTATAATCTGTGTCAGTCTGACACAGGCAGTGATCAGGACAGCACACAGTCTGCCTTGATCACTGGCTTGATACACAGACAGCCCTGGGGCTGACTGTGCAGCCGTTTCCCAGGCTCTGTCGGGTCACCGGGTGTTCCGATCACCCGACAGAGCAGGGAAACCCTTTGATTGCGCTGCGGTGATGATCCGCAGCAATCAAAGGGTTAAAGCACCGGGGTGCGGAGCTTTCCCCTGCTCCCCGGTGCTCGTAGGAGATGCTCGGGATCAGGGCTGCTTAGTACAGCCCCGGTCTCAGCGCAGCTGCGGCGCCCGGAGCCGCAAACTCCGATGTCTGTAGTGATGTTTAAAGACGTTGCTGCAGACGAATGACCTGCACCAGCCGACATCTAAAGTCGAGGGGCGGTCGTTAAGGAGTTAAACATTCACCTACACTGTAACTATTAACCAATGAAATGAATTGTTGTCACCAATCCAATCATTCTTTGTTTATCATATTCCCAGTTTCTTTTTGGCACCAACCCTTAAAGGGGTTTTGCCACGATCTCATTTCATACCTCCTGTATTCAATTCTTCAGCTCTATGTGCTCAGAAGGGGGTGTGTGTGATTTGTTTGAATTGCATATCATGTGACCCAGCAGGATGACATCACCAGGCCTTTCCTCTCTCTAGTCACAGAGAGGTCTGTTTATGTATAGAGCTGCAAGTAGCTGCAATGTAGCTCGGAGGTAAACTTTTTTCCTCACAGCACAAAGGTCCTAGGTTTAAATCCCTGAAGGAACCAAACCTGTGGTTTTTTTTCTCTATATCAATGCACATACCTCATTGAAGTTTCTTTTTTTCATTTCTTCGGACTGTTTTACTAATTATTAAGGAATACAGAGGACAGGAGTAGAATGACAGCATCTCGGGTTTGAACACTCAGAAGCAGCCTAGTGGTGTCTGAGCATGTCTGACTAGGACTGAGGAGCTCTCAGCCCTGGTCGTATCCCCTGGAGACGAGCTGTAAACAATGGATAACTAAAGGAGCAGATAAATCAAAAACGGTCCAGAATTTTTAATAATGATGATGGTGACATTTTATTGCTTAATTTGCAAGCTCCCCAAGTCAATTTTACTTTGTGTCAAAACCCCTTCAAACATGTACAGCTAGTTGCCCACCATCAGAGCACCTTTATAACAGTCCAGTAGCTCATCTCCTGACTCCCTTCCTTACCGCTCTTATTTAAGATCCAGTTGAAAGTACAAGGACATTTCTTCCATCGGTCCGTTTGTGCTCCACACACTTGTTTCCACAAATATTCTGTACTTTACCATTTATACTTGACAACATAGTTATGTAGGTAAACAGGTTACTTTCTTCTATAAGATAAACATGCAAATATCCTGCTGTTGCCATTATTCACATTATTTGACCAATCTATCCTTACCTGCATTAAAACAAGTTTTATGCAGATATATTTGTTTCTTTAAATCACTTTTATTTTTTTTATATCAAGAAAATTTTATTAGGTTTTCTGTTAAACATACATAACCAAAAACACAAATAAATAGCCCCGAAAGCTAATAATAAAAATAAATATCTGGGCGTAATACAATAATTGCAAGCAGATATACTAAATGCTTATACCGATTACAAAACATAATGTAGACATAGTATAAACATAACATAAAGCTGCCCCAACATAGAGAATAGGTATAAAGCCCAAGATACGAAGTTATGATTTTATGATTTAGGCCCAAAGTGCAAATGAACCTTGTAGAATATCAGGAAGATAAATCACTTTTATTTTTAATGAAACAACTTATTTCCCATGAAATAAAAGCAATTATTTGATTTTTTTTAAATAGGGTCAAGAAACAAAACCGAAATACAAAGAGCTCATGAAAGATTTAGAAGAAGACGACAAAGGAAAAATGGATTTTGAAGATTTTATGATTCTACTGCTCAGCGTGACTCTTATGTCCGACCTCTTCAATGAAATCCGCCAAACAAAAAATACCAAGTAAAACTGAGGACTTTGGGTACCAACCTATAATGGAAACACCAAACCAACCTGACAGTCATTTGCTCCAGTTCTAATTGTTTAAATTATAGTATTGTATATGTATTAGTATCCATTATTCAGACACGGATCCAAAAGGGTCCAAAAATTGGAGGGATATTGATAGCATAACTGATCAGATTGTATCAAATAGTATCAACCAAAATCTTTGTTTTATCACTCCTGCCTGCATTGTTGAATGCTGCATCAAAAGATTCCCCCTTCTTACATATTTGATCACAAAAAAGGATGAGTTACAGTGGTGTGAAAAAATATTTGGACCCTTCCTGATTTCTTAATCTTTTGGATGTTTGTCACATTAAATGTTTCAGATCCCCAAACAAATTTAAATATTAGACAAACATGACACAATTAAACACAAAATTCAGTTTTAAATGAAGGTTTTTATTATTAAGGAAAATTGTAATCAAAACCTACAGGTCCCTGTGTGAAAAAGTATTTGTCCCCTAAACCTAATAAGCATGTGCAATAACTGCCAGTGAGTCTTGTACCACACTCTTGAGAAATTTGCAGTGTTGCTTCTATGCCAGATGTAATGGGACTTCCAAAAAGTTAAACTTTTGTCTTGTTAGTCCACAGAATCTTCTCCCAAAAGTCTTTGGGATCATCAAGATGTTTTATGGCAAAACTGAGCCTTTATATCTTTTTGCACAGCAGTGGTTTTGTCTTGGAACTCTGCCATGCAGGCCATCTTTGCACAGTCTCTTTCTTATGGTGGAGTCATGAACACTGACCTTAACTGAGGCAAGTGAGGCCTGCAGTTCTTTGGATGTTGTTGTGGGGTGTTTTGTGACCTCTTGGATCAGTCATTGTTACGCTCTTGGGGTAATTTTCGGATGGCTGGCCACTACTGGGAAGGTTCACCACATTTCCATGTTTTCTCCATTTGTGAATAATCGGTCTCACTGTGGTTCTCTTGAGTCCCAAAACTTTAGGGTGCTTCCACACAGTGCGTTTTGGTGTATTTTTTGTTTGTTTGTTTTTTTCAGAAATGCACAGCATTAAAGGTAGTTTAATGCTGTGCATTTCTGAAAAAAGCACCAAAAAACTCATCAAAAATGTGAAAGCACCTATAGAGAAGACTTTATAACCTTTTCCAGACTGATAGATCTCAATTACTTTCTTTCACATCCCCTGATGTCTAGCTTCTGAGGATCTTTCGGTTTGTCAGACAGTTCCTATTTAAGTGGTTCCTTGCTTGAGAAGAGGTTTGCCAGTAATCAGGCCTGGATGAGGCTAGGGAAATTGAACTCAGCTTCCCAAATATGTCAAAATATACAGTTCATTTATGTTTTGGGGCCCTGTAGGTTTTGATTATTTTTTTCCCTTAATAATAAAACTTCTATTTAAAAACTGCATTTTGTGTAATCTTTTGGATGTTTGTCACAAACATCGAAAGGATTAAAAAATCAGAAAGGAGGCAAATACTTTTACACACCACTGTATGTGATCCTGTCACCATTCTGCATATGGAAATTAAAAGTTACTTAGGATGAGATGTTCCTCTTTATTATTTACATGGCATGCTCATACAATGATCCTCTCACAAAAAGGTTGAACCACCACTTATTAAACATTGATTGTCTATCCTATGGAAATCAAAGTTTTATTATTTGAAATATACATAAAAACAAAGAGCATATGTGCATATGATCAAGTATTTGTATATTAAGCAGAGTTCATTCATGGCATCTATTGTTTTTGGCTTTGCTTCCATCTATGTACATATGTGGACAAAACTACAAAACTGTTTACTGGAAATCAACTAATCTAAATTAGACATTGCATTTAAATTGTGATTTGACTAAAAAAAATAAATAAAAAGAAACTGGCTTGGACAAATAATGATATTCCTGGAAAAGATTGAAAATAATTTCACTATAAGTACATGCTACACTAAGGCGTGTCCTGTAATTAGCATCACATGGATCTTCAAACTTGCTATTAGTCAGTCTGCCTATTTAATGGGTGGAAAGTAGTCACTGTGATGTTTGGTATCACGGGATGTACCACCCCGAACATGAACCAAAGGAAGCTAAGGAGAGGGTTGTTTCAGCAGATTAGAGTATGATAGATAAACATATTAAAGGTAAAGGCTATAAGACCATCTCCAAACAGCTTGATGTTCCTTTTATTACAGTTAACAATAAAAATGTGATCTTTCCCAATAAAAAAATGAACTATCACACCCCTCTAGTAGAAGAAAAATATTGATCTCAGAAAATGGAGATGCAAAGCAATTTTTTTTTCTTTTATGAAAGTAGTAAAGCAGAATGAAAGCTGTATAAATTTGGTACTGCTCAAATTGCACCAAACCATCATGCCAAAGAATACAGATATCATGTAATTTATACTGAACAGTAATAATAATGAATATTCACTATCATGGCCATAGTATTCCTGGAGGATGCCCAGACCAGTGCTCAAATACAAGCTAATCAACCCATCAACCAGTAAAGTGAATACAGTATAAAATTGCATAGTA
>JAODAL010061114.1:0-20514 GCA_025379985.1 Phyllomedusa bahiana | reverse complement strand
TTTTTATTGGTGAAATTTTTAAGGGTTAACTGGGGGTTAACTTAGGTTGATCATGGCCCGGGTAGGAAATTTTTTAAAACCTGGGATTTTTGTAACATTTTACATCATGACAAGGAGTTGGGCTCCAAACGGTTGAGTGTTTTCATTTGTCTAAATGTTTATTTATTTTTAGATTAAAGAAAAAGTTTGTACTTTTTTTGATATTTGGGATTGAAGGGTTTTACCTGTTCTTATACTGACAGGGAGGCTGCTTCCCCCTCTCCGGTCTCCTATGTTTGGTCCGTGGCGGTGAGCTGACACACCTGTGCTTTATTGATTCTGGAGTCAAAGTAGGTCCCAGTTTTCACCAAGACCCACTGCAAGGCAGGTTAGACTTGCTATGGTGGTAGACTACCAGTTCGCTAGCACTGAGCGATTTTCCTTTTTTGGTGGCACCCGGGGGTGCAGCGTGGTACAGAATCGACTTGCAAACTCATAGTTGGGGACAGGTAAGGTGGCCAGGGCAGGCAGCAAGTAAAGTGAGGTTGAAGAACAGAGGCAAGTGGTCTGGTATATGGTAGGAACAGAACACACTGAAGAATACTTTCTCTATTAAAATAGATCTGGCAAGGCAGTAAAGGAGTGGCCAGAATATGCAGGGTCAGCACCCAGCAATTAACCAATTACCGGGATACTGGTCCAATAAATCTCAGGGAGAGGGGAAGTGCACACCGTCCAGGGAAGAAGAAACGTGGAGAGGTGAGCATGGAATTTGAGCATGAGAGCGCCCTCAACCCGGTGTGCGGGTGGCGGTGTCACTCGTCACTGACAGTGGGATAGAAGAGGCAAAAGGAGTGATCCTTATACCCATGCTTCCACACCACTCGTACCAGTAACTAGTGTTAGGGTGGTCTCTCAAAAGGGGGGCCTAGGTTATTGGGGGGAGCAAAATTGAGGAGCGTCTGGACCAAAGACGCAGTGACACAGAAAAACAAAACTTGAGTGCAATGCAAAAATTTTAAACAAAAAAAACCCCCTAATTTATACACCTTTTTCAGGGGCGTTCCATTATTTGAAAAAATTTTGTTTCAGATTTAACGAAAACATCAAATTTTTAGGTACAAAGTTTTCCCGGAAACATCGTCCTTATTTGGCTTTAATATGATCATCAATTTCTTAACCCTTCATTGAAGGAAACATTTTTAGTTGTTGATTGGTTTTTATTGTAGGAAACATTTTATTACTTATTGCTCTGTTGTCACCCCAAAGTTACTCGAAAATGAATTTTATTTAGAAAACGTCAAGCTGACTTTATTCGAAATAATTTATAAATTTAATGTTTAGGCCCCAATAAAAGAATAGTTTTATATAAATTAAACAATCCCCCTTTTGTGATGAAGTACCTTGTCTGTCTCTGCCCTCCCCCCCTTGATGGTTTTCCTGGTCTTTCCCTTATGCCTACCCTTTTCCCCTTGGTCCCTTGGTGAATTTGGGCATCCCCCCAAAAAGGGGGGCCCCGTAAATCTCCTAAGTTCCCCAAAAATTACCCTAAATCTATAATACCCAGGCTGAAACTCAGCATCTGTAATGCAATCTTGGGAGTTCTTATACTTATTTTGTAGGGGGGGGGGAATCTTTCCAAAGGAAAATGTTACTTCTATAAACACAATAAACAAAGGGAAACGTCTAAAAGCTACATTTTGGAATTTCCCGTGTATTCTTCATAGGGTGGTATGGTCACAACATAGATATTAGGGAGGATAACCCATTTCCGGAGAAATCCTCTGCACGGGGGATCAGCAACACCCAAAAGTAATCGTACGCTGCGACCACTGAACTGGATCGCAAATGGACACTGTGGCTCCTTTTCCAAACCAGTTTCCCACCAGCTGGAAGGGGTTTCCGATACCTTTTTTTTCTGCAATTCCCAGATGGGTCGTCAGTCCTTCATGGCCCTTGGTGACTCTCCATAGGGCGTATTATTAGGGAGAAAAAGTACAACAATAAGTTCCGAACTTTTTGCAAATCCCCCCCTTTCACCCAAAAAAGCTATCTAGGCCATTTTTTTTGCATGTCATAAAAGAGGTGGGCCCTATTTGATCAGCCAACCCTTTATTGATCTTTTGTAAAATTAATGAATCTCTGTTGATTAAATAGATATAATTTATCAAATCTACATTCTTATTTAAGAGCCCACCAAAAGAGAACGATTAAAAAACCAGCGTTTTGATTTCTGGCCTTAACTTATGGGTTTCACTCCTCGGGGACTCTATTTTGTCAATATAAATTTTTGTGTCAAAGGATCCTGTGGTCAGTCTCCTTTTCCCTAGAGAACCCTTAAAACATTTAAAAGTTGTCAATTCTATATGTATTTTGTCTGAAGAGATTATTTGGAATGGCATAAAGTATTTGCACCAAGTACACTACCCACCCTCTGTTAATAATCTTGGCCTTAACTTCATTTCCACACTCCCCCATAAGTCAGTTTTCCCAACTCGGGTTGACAAACCATTTGCCTCATAACTCTTTTCCTTGTCGACAGGAGTGTGTTTTCCAAAAATTCTGGGGTTAAAAATTTCCCCACTATTTTCCCTTTTTCCCTGTTCTTTGAAAACGGTTTAGTTTCTTGATATGCCACAACTCTAGGGTGATCTGATCTATTTTACTGCGGTATTTTTGTGCTGGTTTTTAATTTACATTACCTCGTAGGGCTATGGGGCTTGTATAGGGACAGGATGCATAAAACCCCTTGGGGGTTCCCCCTCAATTTTTAAATGGTTTGCCTAAGTGTGGCCTAGCTGTTGCACATGGATAAAATTTTGGGTTCTTTTATTTTGAAGGGAGGGTACCTATCCCAATTTGCCACCTTTCCTTTTGTGTATCCTTTTATGTGCTATTTTATTTATAAGTCCTTTCTTCTAGTGTAGGAGATCTAAAGGGGTGAGTGGGTTTTATTTTGGGGTCTGGTTTCCATGTCCTGCTATCTGGTTCTTGTGGGGCTTTTAAAAAAACCCCAAAAGGTTCCTTGTTTGACCCTTTGGTTGTGAACATACAGTCCTAATACAAAAAGGCCTTCACTCCTGGTGGGGGGTCTTTATGTTTATTACATGGGATTAAGGTTTGTTTTACCTCAGTCTTTCTGGTTCAAATCCCATTTGGGGGGGTGATCTTTAAAAAGTCATTCTTTCTGAGGGGGGTGCACCTGTCTGATACCCCTGGTTGTAGCTTTGTAGTGTATCCCCTGGATCCCCTGTATTCCCAAACCCGCATTGACCAAAAGGGTTTCGTTTTATTCCCCCGGGCTGGTGACACAGATGTATGTTACAGCCCCTGGGGCCCCTGTAAACAATTTATCATTTCCATTCCCCCTGTGTTTGTCCCCTTCACTGGTACCCCCCCCTTAAAAAAATCAAATGAAAGGTTGCTGAGACTGGAGGTGTTAAAAAACATAGTTTTCCACATCCCCGTTTTGGGTTACCCGTTTCCCGCCCCCCAGTTTGAGGCTGCAAGGGAATGCAAATATCCCTGACAGAATCTTTTTTTTGTTTTCCCGAAGTTTACAATAATTGAATGAATTTGTTTGGGTTCTCTTAAGTTTTACTGGGTGTCTGTAGTGAATGTAGTGGAAAAAGGGCCATCAAACTTGGGTTTTATTGGTTTTTGGGATGTCTTTTCACAACCCCCCAAACCCCTGGTCGAAAAGAATGAAACCTTCTTGGCGTCTGGATCTGGGGAAAAGAATCTTTGATTTTCTGTACAGTAGAGATCTTTTGCAGATTTGGACATATCTAGTGAATGTCCCCTTGAATGTAGGTTTGTGGGAAGTAAATCCTAATCTTGGGCTGACCCCCAAAAAGAACTTCAAAAAGGAGACAACTTTGTTTTTACATTTGGGATACTGATTGAAAAGATGCTTAAAGGCAAGCACTTGTCCAAAGGGTTTTTCCCAACCCTACTAGCCTTTTGAATTTTTGCTTAGGGTCCCATTTTAAACGTTCCCCCTTCCACTGGATTGGGGTGTACGGGGTTTTGGGAAAGGGTTTTCACCCCCAACATTTTTCATGGGATGTTGCATTACCTCTCCAGGAAAGGGTCCCCGTCACCCCCAAAGTCTAATAAAACCCCAACCACAGAAAGATTTTGTCTTATTTTTTTTGAGTGCTTTTTCAGTGGCTTTTGCATTGGGGAAAGGGTTTGGCCACCCAGAAAGGGATCTACAAAAAAACAAGGACAATTCATTTTCGGCCCACCTTTGGTAGCTTATGAAATACAAATTGCAAACGTTGGGGAAGGAAAGGAGCAATCCCCCCCTTCCCCCAGACCTTCCCCGTTCCTGATCCCCTTTGACCAGACCTTTACTCTTCCCCCGAGATCTGCCGGCTCAGAGCTTTTAGGACACCTAGATCTAGGACGTTGCACCCTGGTCTCATGACAGTGGGGGTTCGCTGGGCCCATTGTTCTTGTCCCAGCTTGGGGGAGCTTGCCCTTTTTCAGCCCTTGGGTTTTCCCACTGGCCCCTTGGGCCTTCTGTCTGCCCTCTCTTGCCCGGCCTCATTTGTTCGAGCTTTGGGTTGCTTTTATATTTTAAATATGGCAACCTCTGTTTTGGAAACAATAAGGCCTCCCTTAGTTTTGATGAGGGGGCCCATGTTTAATGGGGGTGCCTGTGATGTAAGGGAAATCCCTCGCTTTCCCCTATGGGCCGTAAACATGGGCAATTCCAAAAGTTTTCCTGGAATCAGTGTATTTGTTGCTGCTTTGTCTTTTGACTCTCTAAGGCTTTAAAAGAGTGCGGTAATTTCGCTTCTGGGCCGAAGTGGGGCAAAGGGGACGCTTTTACTACCCCTGTTGTGTGACCACTGAACCCAGTGTAGAACCGTCCGTCCTCACCGAAGTTCTAGAGCCATCTACAAAAACTCAAAAATTGGGGTTGTGAGAGGTACATCAAAAAACTTGAAAAAACCTGATGTCTCCCCGTGCCCTAAGGGGGTGCAATCAGTTCTTTTGTATTTCCTGAATTTTCATTGATGCCCCTGAAAAATAGTGGTGTCTCCCCCCCTTCCCCCCCTTTGCCATCCAACGTCAAAGGGAATTAGAGTAGAGGATTCAATGTCATGCATCTTTGAGGGTCCATTTGGGGGGGATGAGAGGGCACATTTTAGTCTGAGTTGTCTAGCCACAGAATGTGCTTTACTTGGACCCGGTTAAGGATATTTAGGGGCATGTGGGGGGGTAATTTGTGCAGAATGATCCAGCACATTTCTGATGCCCTTTTCCAACAAAAAATGCAATGCTGCCCCGCTTGGACACATGATAAGGATCCTCTAGCGCAGGATCCCGTCTTGGGAGAGTATGGCCACTGGCCCGTTTTGTTGACCATGCTTTTGGGGGAAAACCCCGTTGATGCCCCCTTTTTCTATAAGTACATTGAAACATCTTTTTGAATCTGGGGGGGCCTAAGGTGGGGGAATTATTTAACTTTTAGTGATAAAACATCTAGTGCTTCTGGGGTCAACTGGGAAAGGGCAGGGTCAAAAAAATAGAGGGGCCCGCTTCAATAAGATGCGGGTCTGAACCCGGGCTGCAATGATATTTGCCCCCGAAAAGTCCTAAGTTTTGGATACCTGTTTACAAAACCTTTTCCCCGTTTTTTTCCCTCTCTCTCTCCTTTTCTCGATGATTTTTTATCCTTTTTACCCCTTCCTTTTTTTCCCCACCCCTCTCCAATTTCCCTTATAGCATTTTCGAAACCTACGTTTCCTGGGCTAAAATTGCGGTAACTGCCAAATGCAAAAAATATAAAATAATATACTTTAACCCTGACAAAAAATCAGTTTTAGGTGTTAGACCCAAATATATTTTAGGACTTGGCCCTGTGATATCCAGAGTCACGTTTCTAAATCCCCTTTGGTCTTTGGGTGGGAAAAGGGTACTTACAAAAAAATAAAATTAGCATACCTATATCTTTATATCACCCAGAGGGGGAAAAAAAAACCAATACCAAACAGGAAAAATAGAAACAAAAACCTTCTGAAACCCTTTTTAGCGATGAGTTTACATATATGTGACTTGGCCATTATTTTCCCAGGTCACGTCTCTAAATCCTCTTTGGTCTTGGGTGAGAAAAATGGTACTTACAAAAAAACTCAACTTAGATACCCATATATTTTATTATCAGCCAGAGGTGAAAAAAACCAATCCAAAACAGGCAAATAGAAACCAAACCTTTGTAAACCCTCTATTAGCAGCATGGTTTACATTTAGGACAGACGACATGAAAACCTATACCCCCAACCCAATATACCCTTTAAAAGTTCACTGGGATATTCTAGGGGTTCTTGCCCAAAATGGTTGGATGTAAGCAAGACTTTTATATAACTTTTCCCCAGAAGTCCGGCATACAGTGAAGTAGATTAGGGAGACACAGAGAAGTGTTGTTAAGTGTAAGAATCTTAAATGATTGTCATGGGGGCCGCGGGCACCGCTGCGCCCCGTGGCCTCCCCCCTGCCCCCGGGCACTGGCACTTACCATCCACACCCCCGGTAAAACGCTGCCCCTGTCTGTTCCGGCCCCCCCCGTGCTTTGCCGGGTTTAAAGGGGGGGGGGGCCAGCGCCCCAGTAATTGGTTATTGGGGGCGCTGGTCCCCTTTTAAAGGAAACACGCCCCAACACACTTCCCCAGTTCTTTGGGGTGGCGTTTGCAAGTCTGTGGTTGCATCCGTCTGATTATCCGGTACCGTTGTTCGCTTTTTCCCTGATTGCCTGTTTCCCGCCCCCGACCTTCTGCCTGCTCTGGCCCACGAAACCTCTGCCCCCCTCCCCTGCCCCTTCTGCCTGTCCCGATAGCTTGGATTATGTTTCTGTAAACGCCCACCCAGGCCACCTCGCTGAAAGGAGTCAGGGGTTAGACCTGGTACCCTCACGCCGCAGCAAGCCCCACCCCGTTTGCGGCGGGCTCTGGGAAACCGGGGCTACTTAGATCCGTTCCCCTGGCAGGCTTCCCCAAGTAGCGAATCCATTTCCCGTTACAGTACAAAAACTGGAGGATTCAGCCGGGTACCTTGCCTGAAACTCCGGGTGTTGCGACGGCCGTCGCCCGCAGGTCAGCGTTCGACCAGTGTGGCCTGATGCAAAATCTTGCAGTCCTTTCGCCATTGGGCTGCTGCCGTTGGGGCTGTGCCAGTTGCTGCGGCGCTCGGTCCACCCTGCCCTTCATCGGGCCCTTCTCTGATCTGCCGCTCCCCTTGCTATGAGGAGCCCCAAGAGGTGAGAGGTTTCATAGTCAATGTCCATCCAATGGGGAAATTTTGGGGACATAAATTCCCCTACTGAGGGGGCTAAAGTCGCCTTCATTATTAGCCTCTTAACGGAAAAGTCTGGCCCTGGGCCACCAGCTATGGGATTGAGGAGACCCGCTCACGGCTAATCTGAAAGCCTTCCCCCAGGGGTTCCGTACTTCTTCGAGGAACCTGGCCGTACCTCCCCCTGCTCCCGCGCTGCTACGCTCCCAGGGTGATTCTACGGGGGGACAGTATCGGTGCAGTTCCCCACGCTAGCCTCAGAAATCGATGGAACAATGAGGCTTTTGGGGGCGACCTTCTGGCATGCCTCTCGGGACGTGTTTTAAAAAAAGAGCTTGCGGGTCGGGATCTGCCATCCTCCCTGGACAATTTGTTCGGTTGGCCAGGATCGACATTCGCTTTGTGAAGACAACAAGACTCCGCTCCAATGAGCTTACTCGACCACGCCCGGGTCCTGGCTTTGCTCCCCGTTTCCAGGCCCTCCCTTCTCCCCCAAAAATTCATGAGGACGGGAAACCCTGGGGTGGAAAAAGGGTACTTGACCCAGGAGGAAAAGCTCCCCCGCGTGTCTGAAGCGTTATGTTTCTATTGGGGGGCTCCGGCCACTTCATTGGGGATGTCCAGTGATCCGGGGGAAAATCTCTCACCCTTGGGGTGGGGAAGGATCCCAGGTGTCAGTGCGGCCTCTCCCGTTGATCATCCCGGTATTTGTGGAATTCGCCGGACAGTACCCTTTCAGGCCACCGCTTTCCCGGACTCAGGGTCCCCCTGGAACTTTTTCAGAAAGCCTGGTGTCTCAGTTCCGGCTTTTAGTGACCCCCCTGCAAAAAAAACCCCTGTTTGTTCCCCTTTTCAGTGGTGAATTCCCAAGGATGCCATTCGGTTCTTCACTGCGCCCCTCAACCCCGAGAAGGCAGCTAAACCGGAAATGTGAAAATTCTCGTGTGCCTCGTTCCTTTTGAGATCCTTCTGGGCCCTTCCCTGGTTCAAGAGCATGCTCCCGACCCTAAGGAACACAGGCGGATTTTTGTTGGGGCCCGGCATGTCAATCACGATGCCCGTGGCATCTGCCCTGCTCTGCGGTCTGTTCTGCAAAGCCCCGAAGTCTTGCAGGTTGCCCGCCCCCTTTCCCGGGGGCCTTTGCGAGTCTTTTCCGAAAGAAAGGCCCCAAACTCTGCCCCCCCAGGCCCTTCGATTGCCCCATTGATTTGCAACCCGGTCTATCTCCCCCCAGGCAGAGTTTACCTTTTCGTTCCGGAGACAAAAAGGGGATGTGGAGTATATTCAAGAGAATCTCCGCAAGGGCTTTATACGCAAGTCGTTTGCCTCCCGGAGCCGGTTCTTCTTTGTCGAAAAAAGGGAAAACCCCCAGCCCGTATCGATTACCCTGGTCTAAATAAGATAAAAAAAAGAATCGATACCCCCTGCCTTTAATCTCAGAGCTATTTGACGCCTACGTGGTGAAATTTTTTTTTTAAATTGTATGTTCGCGGTGCTTAAACCTGGTTCGTATCGAGAAGGGGACGAATGGGAAAAAAGCCTTTAAAAAACCCCTGATGGCCCCTTTGAATATCTCGACATGCGTTTTTCAGAAAGTCGTCAACGAGTCTTCCGGGCCCCCTCTATGTCGTGTCATGTTTACTTGGATGAATCCTATCTTCTCTCCGACTTGAAGATTCAGCCATCACGTCCGCCCTGGGGCTCAAAGTCTCGAGGACCTCAGTTTATGCCAATAGAGAAATGCCTGTTTGAGCGCACCTCGTTCCCTTCTGGGGTAATATCTCGGAAAACAAGGATCCGATGGTCTTCTAAACTTTCTGCGTTTTACAGTGGCCCCCGACCGTGGGCCTTCGGCTATCCAACGTTTTTAGGCTTTGCGTTACTACAGAATTCTCTCGACTTCTCCCTGCTCGTGGCCCCCCTGGTGGCACTGCGAAGAAAATGCCAAACCCCAATTTCCCGGGGGCCCCGAAGTCAAAAAGCCCTTTTAGCCCTTCAAATCCCCATTTGCTTCGGTCCCGTGATTGCCGGACCCAATGCTCCGTTTGTTTTTGAGGTGGACGCCCCCTTTTTGTAGGGGGAGGAGCTTCCTCTTACAAAAGTCTGCCTCCCGGGAAAAATGCGTACTTGGGATTCTTCTCAAAACCTTTACTCCAGCCCCGAGCGAAAAATTTTCGGGGGAATCGTGAATATTGGGCCCTAAAATTGGCCTAGAGAAGGCGGCACTTGCTGGGGGGGCTCGCCATCCTTTGAAACTTCATGGATCCCCAAAAAACTCCCCTTTTCTTCATTGCTAACGTCTAAATCCTCGTCAAGTCAAGTGGTCCCTCTTCTTCGCCCGCTTTGACTTTTTTCTTCACTTTCGGCCAGCTGAGAAGAACGTCAGGGCTAGTCCCCGGCGCCGCCGCTATCCGCCGCCGCCGCCGATCGTTAGGGTCCTAAGCCGCTACCAGTCGCTAAGCTATCGGCTTAGCGGCTTAGGACCTTGGCGACGGCAGCGGTGGCGGGACTAACTGTATGTGCGTCCGCCGGACGCACATACAGTTAGATGCTTCAGCGGAGCAGAGAGCTCCGCGGAGTAATCTGTGGCCGCAGTCAGGATGCGGCTCTGTGCGCGCCGGAGTGCACAGCCCAGGCGGCGTGCGCATCATCACGCTGCCCGCGCGCGGCCTGGTGACGTCACGCCGCTGAAGAAAAGACCGGGAGCAGCGACAGCGGCAGGGAGCGAGGTCAGGTAAGTGCTCTCAGGGTATTACTTTTAATTAGCGCTATTCATTGCTGGGGGCCTATTATCTACTGTTATATGTGCAGGGAGGGGGGCTATTATCTACTGTTATATGTGCAGGGAGGGGGGCTATTATCTATTGTTATATGTGCAGGGAGGGGGGCTATTTTCTATTGTTATATGTGCAGGGAGGGGGCTATTATCTATTGTTATATGTGCAGGGAGGAGGGCTGTTATCTATTGTTATATGTGCAGGGAGGGGGGCTGTTATCTATTGTTATATGTGCAGGGAGGGATGCTATTATCTACTGTTATATTGCAGGAGGGTGCTATTATCTAGTGTTATATGTGCAGGGAGGGTGGCTATTATCTACTGTTATATGTGCAGGGAGGGATTTTTGCTATTATCTACTGTTATATGTGCAGGGAGGGAGGGCTATTATCTACTGTTATATGTGCAGGGAGGGGGCTATTATCTACTGTTATATGTGCAGGAGGGGCTATTATCTACTGTTATATGTGCAGGGAGGGGGGCTATTATCTACTGTATATGTGCAGGGAGGGGGGCTATTATCTATTATATACTGTGGGGAGGCGGGCTATAATCTACTAATATGTGTATTGCCTACTCATGCTGAGCCTATAAGCTACCTACATATGTGCTGTGGGCCCATAACTACCTAATATGTCTGTGAGCCTATAAGCTACCTACATATGTGCTGTGAGGCCTATAAGCTACCTAAATATACACGTGCTGTGGGGCCTATAAGCTATCTATATACCTGCTGGGGGACCTAAACCTGCCTATATACCTGCTGGGAGGGCCTAAACCTGGCCCATATACCTGCGGGGGACCTAAACCTGCTATATACCTGCTGGGGGACCTAAACCTGCCTATATGCCTACTGGGGGGATCCAAAACCTGCCTATATACCTACTGGGGGGATCCATAACCTGCCCATATACCTGCTGGGGGACCTAAACCTGCCTATATACCTACTGGGGGATCCATAACTTGCCTATATACCTACTGGGGGATCCATAACCTGCCTATATACCTGCTGGGGGACATATAAACTACACACCTACCTACTGGGAGATATATAAAGTATATAACCACCTTCTGGGGGGCATATAACTTACTGAGGGACCCTTTTACCTTCACTGGGAGACACATAATTTACTGCGTTGTGAAGTCGCTAACAGTCGATAAGCCGGTTGTTAAGGCCTCAGCTCAAGTCAGTTGATAAGAGTTAGCAATCGACTCCGCGGACTCCAGTCGGTTGTTAAGCCAGTTGTTAAGGCCTCAAGTCGATTGTTAAGACCTTAGCAATCGACTCCGGGGACTAGTCAGGGCGGATGCCCTTTCTAGATCCTCGGACACTGTGGCTCAGAAGCGCCTTTGCAGCACATAATTCCTCCAGAACGGCTCCTCACGGCGGCCCCCGTGGAGCTTAAACATCTGCCTCCGGGAAAGACCTACATCCGCCCTGCCATGCGGCCTCGCATTCTAAAGTGGGGACACTCTTCCCGAATTGCTGGCCATCCAGGAGTGCATAAGTCTCTGCGATTAATCTCTCGCTATTACTGGTGGCCCACCATTGCTCATGATGTTAGAGATTATGTCCTGGCCTGCACCTCCTGTGCTCGTAACAAGGTCCCTCGCCTCAGACCCGCGGGTCTACTACTACCTCTCCCAGTGCCTGAAAGACCCTGGTCCCATATAGCCATGGACTTCATTACCGACCTCCCGGCCTTATCGGGTAATACGGTCATTTGGGTGGTGACCGATAGGTTCTCTAAAATGGCTCATTTTGTCCATCTGCTCGGGTTACCCTCCGCCCATCAATTGGCCCAACACTTTTTTCAGCACGTTTTTTGACTACATGGGCTCCCGTTACATATCGTCTCCGATAGGGGGGTCCAGTTTGTGTCAAAATTCTGGCGGGCTCTGTATGCTCAGTTACAGGTTCAGCTGTAACTTCAGCTTATCACCCTCAAACCAATGGGCAGGTAGAGAGGGTTAACCAAGTGTTGGGGACCTACCTGCGACATTTTGTATCCGCCCGTCAGGATAACTGGTCGGACCTCCTCCCCTGGGCGGAATTTTCATACAATTCCTTGGACTCTGAGTCCGCAGGAGCCTCTCCCTTTTTTGTTGTCTTTAGGCTACATCCCCGCCCACCTCTCCCTCTGCCCACCGCGTGTGACGTTCCTGCCGTGGATGCCCAAGTACGGGACATCAAGTCTCTCTGGCAGGTCACACGTCAGGCCCTTCTACGGGCCTCCTCTCGCACCAAAGTCCAGGCCGACAGGTACCGGAGACCTGCGCCCATATTTAAGCCTGGTGACAGGGTGTGGTTAGCTGCCAAGTACATGCGTTTCGAAATGCACAGCTTCAAGTTGGGTGCTATGTATTTGGGCCCTTTTGTGGTACTTTGGCAGTTAAACCCGGTGTCCTACAAGCTCCGCTTGCCTCCCACTCTGCGTGTCCCGAACTCCTTCCATGTCTCGCTCCTCAAGCCTGTGGTGCTGAATCGCTTCTCCCGTGGATCTGTCTCGCCTTCTCCTGTGGCCGACTCTGATAACATCTTTGAGGTCAAGGAGGTGCTGGCGGAGAAGACAGTGAGGGGGAAGCGGTTCTTCCTTATCGACTGGAAAGGGTTTGGACCTGAGGAATGTTCGTGGGAACCTGAGGCCAACCTGTCTCCGGACCTCCTTGCTAGGTTCCCAAAAAAGAGGGGGAGACCTAATGGGGGGGGGGGGTACTGTCATGGGGGCCGTGGGCACCGCTGCGCCCCGCGGCCTCCCCCCTGCCCGCAGGGGTCCCGGCGCGGGTGCCGCGGGTGCCCGCGACCATCCCCCTGCTCCCCGGGCACCGGCACTTACCATCCACGCTCCGGTGATCACTGCCCCTGTCTGTTCCGGCCGCCATGCGCGTGCCCGTGTCCTAAGGCGCGCACGACGGCTTGTCTGGATTTAAAGGACCAGCGCCCCAGTAATTGGTTATTGCTGGGCGCTGGTCCTATTTAAGGAACACGCCCCCAACACACTTGGCCAGTTCGTTGGTGTGCGTTTAGCAAGTCTGTGAGTTCGCTAGTCCTGTCTGATTATCCGTGTACCAGTCCATTCCGCTACGTTTCCTGACCTTGCCTGTTTGCCGCCTGCCCTGACCTTCTGCCTGTCTCTGACCACGAACCTCTGCCACCTGCCCTGACCTTCTGCCTGTCCCCGACTACGCCTCTGGATTACGTTTCTGTACAACGCACCACCCCGGCCGCCATCGCTAGCAAGTCACGTCAGGGGTAAGGACCTGGTAGCCTCACGCCGCAGCAAATCCATCCCGCTTTGCGGCGGGCTCTGGTGAAAACCGGGGGCTACTTAGACTCCGTTCCCTGGCGTGGCTTACACCAATGCTAGCAGTTGTCCAGCAAATCCACCATACACGTTACAATGATATCTTACCTTTTTGCACCGGTGCTTAGTCTGTGTGTCCCTGATCCACCGTCTGCAGAAGTGCCGGGCTTGAGATATTGGCCGTCTTACTGAGTTTCTTCTAGCCCACCCAGGGACGCCATTTACTGTTAGGGTGGTCTCTCAAGGGGGACCCTCAGGTATATTGAATGGTAGCCAGATTGGATGGAGCGATCAAGATCGATGACGCAGTGACCACAGAAGAACAAAATCTCTGAGTGCAATGCATAATTTATTAACAGAAGAATCCTATATTTATACACCTTTTTCAGAGGGCGTTCCACTTATTTGAATAATTATGATTTCAGATTTAATGACACATCATCAAATTTAGATACAAAGTTTTACCGGAAACATCGTGCCTTATTTGGCTTTAATAGTGATCATCAATTTCTTATCCTTTATTGAAGGTAACATTTATTATCTTGTTGATTGGTTTTTATTGTAGGTAACATTTATTAGCTTATTGCTCTGTTTGTCACACCAAAGTTCACTCGAAACTGCAATTAGAGCAGATTACTTAGAGAACTGGTCAAGCTAACTTTATTTCAGAAAAGAATTATATGAATTAACTGTTTAGGCCCCAATGAACTGAATAGTCTTTATATCAACCTTAACACTAGAGATAAGATTCTGCAGGAGGAGACTCACCATGGGGAGTGATAGTAGATTAGAGTAATGAGAGATTAGAGAGAGGACAGAGATGTGGAGAGGTGATCCTAATTAGAAACTTGTGTTCTCTCATAGGAGATACAATCTTCTTTTTCTCCTGACCAAAGAAAAATCAACATAGCAATGTATTTAAAAAAAAATATATATATATATATACTTTTTCTAAATGTTAAAAGCTAATCATTGTAGTGAGAAAACCCGTTTAATTAATTTTGTTTCTCTGGGCACTCTACCATCTGCCTCCTTTATTAGTTGAGCGGCACATCTCTCTTAAACCTGTTCCTTCTTCTTCTGTCAAGAAACCCTGCAAACTGGATTACATTTTTTTAACTGTGTGATGTAGAACTTTAGATCGGTATGCAGTAAACAAAACCTTTATTCAAACTCACACAGTCTGCTGGCCCCCACAAAGACATTATACCTCTGCTACTATAGCTCATGATGGTTTACAATTTTCTCAAAGCACTAGACATGAGAAAAGACAGGATGGGAAAGCAGGCCTATTTCTTTCTCCACACTGCACATTCTGCGTCAGCACCTTGGCACCTACACCCACCTTTCCCTCCTTCGACATGAGTTTTTGACTGCATTCTCTGCTCCTACTGTCCACATCTGGCCACAACATTCTCTCCCGTACCTTCAAATATTCTTTTCCTATGTAGAATATACCTTCTGTAACTATTCCACATACAGAAATCTACATTCCATTAACACACATTTCCTTATAGACGCTATACAGCCATCATTGTCTCTAATCTCCTACCTTTTCCTAGAAACACTCTGGAATGAAGCAATTCCCCTATACTATGAACCTCCCAGCACAGATGGTGGAAAACTTGTCACACATCTCAAATGAGACTTTTCCTGATGTGCTGATATTCTGCTGATAAAGATACAAATGGCAGCAGATATTCTCCATTACACATTTATGCTTAAAATGTGCACCAGTAGCCTTCAACATCCTTATTGTTCTTCTTCATAAATAGACTTCAATACAAACAAGGACCTGTAGACTACACATGACACCTTTTTGTCACTGTTTTACAAAGTGTGAAAGACAACACATTACCATGGCACACAAGCCATCCTACCACCATATGTAAATTGATGTGGAGAGACTGATTAATGAGGTGAGTGTGAACGTATATGGTGTTGTCTCTTTAATGTTACTGGATTTATAACTTTTTGTGCAGTTGCATGCCATGCGGTCAGCATAGATATGTACATTTAAACTTTTTGTGCAGTTGCATGCCATGTGGTCAGCATAGATATGTACATTTGTTCATGGCCACCTCAACCACCCAGGCAGCAATGGGGGAAGAAGATGAAGGTCATGGGTGGACGCCTCGTACTCCAGGTCCCCACGGGGAGTCGGCGCATTGTTCCTTAGCCGAAGCGCCCACAGCAACGGCGTCATCAGCAGCATTCTCCAGTTTATGATTTTTGACAACAGTTTAAAAGAGCTAATAAATTTCGTTCCACTTCACTATTGTGTCCCACTTGTTTTTAATTCTTCACTAAAAAATTAAAATGTTATATCTTTATGTTTGAAGCCTGAAATGTGGCAAAAGGTTGAAAAGTTCAAGGGTTCCGAATACTTTCGCAAGGCACTGTAAAATTATTAGCGACAAAATACCTATGTCTACACGTTATTAGCAACAAAATACCTATGACTATATGAATACAGATAAAAGAAATAGTGTGCTTTAGGTACCATTCTACCCTGACGATGAACAAACACATTGTGAAGCACTACCGTTAATAAATGAATTTCCTATTGGTGTACTTTAATGTGCGGAAGCGTTCTGTCCACAAGATGTGCCTCATTACTACTGGAATCGGATGTAGCAATTGAAGGTGATTGATTCATTTTCTAGACATTTTTTAGCACACTGCAGCAGACAAAGGGAAATAACTGCAACCAATGCACTCAAAATGGCAACTTTGACCTAAAGGGAGTGACTTGTAAACTAGAGTAATAGGCTAGATATTAAATCACATGGCTTGAATTGTGTATACATAATAAACTGTTCAAAAACCATACCAAAAACTTTTTAAAAAAACAGCAAAAAAAAAACCATTCGGTTTTTCAGCTTTTTTTCACAAGAACTTGACTTGACACTTTGGATCATCAACTCTTACTTAGAAATAATCTACACACTGTTGCCAATACCCTGTGCCAGTCACTACGCTGGATTCCTATTCACTTTAAAATACAGTGCAAACTCATTACTCAAACTGTCAGCAACAAAGTTGTCCACAGTACTGCACCTCACTATATCTTTTCATAGACAGATGTTGGCTGAAAAACTGGCTTTTGCAGCTTTATGTGTATATATAAACATACTTACACACACAGCAGGTGAAATAAATATTAAACGTCATCAATTTTCTAATTATATCTATTTCTAAAGGTGCTATTAATATGAAGTTCTCACCAGATGTTGGTAAAAACCCATTCAATCCACACAGGTAAGGAAATCAAACCATAGAGGTCTATAAATTAAATTACAGTACCAAGCAAAAGGGTAACAATGTTTTGAATTTTTGACATTTATTCTCCATATCTCACCATCCACTGCAGCTTGAACCTGAGACTTCCATCATTTTATAGACAATCATCTTGGCTATCTTTCATACATTAATTTGACTTGTAACTATCTAGCATATGCTTAGTTATGCAGATTCTTGTCCTGTAAATGCATTGTTACTGTTTTGCTCCTAAAAATCTAAAGTTCAAGTTTTATTATTTTGTTAGTATTTTGTGAATCCACTTTTGGCATTTAAAAATGCCGGAATCCTTATGGGTATGCTCTTGATCAGATTCTAACATGTCTCAACTGAAATCTGATCTCAGGTCTCTTCTAAATGTTGATTGACACATATTTGTATGATTACAGCTTTTTCTTCAACTCTATGTACGTGTTCAATTAAGTTGAGGTCTGGGGACCGTGGACGCCAATCCAGCATCTCGGCTTCATTGTTATTGAACCATTTCTTCACTAATCTTGACATATGTATCAGGTTGTTGTCCTGCTGGAATACTAAGTCGTCCTTTTCATACCCATAGTACTCAAGTGTACGAAGTAACTCATCTTGTAGGATACTTACATATTGCTCAGAATTGAAACCACCATCTATAGTGATCAAGTATCCAATGTTGTTGATTGTGAAACAACCCTATATCATCAGGCTTCCTCCACCGAACTTTACAGTTCAATTTCTTAAACCATTAGCCCTCATTTGCCTTGTTTCTTCCAGACCCATTTGCACCCATCAGAGCCAGTGACTTTCATCTCATTGCTTCAAATTACCCATTTCCAAAGCACTACATTCCACTTTTCATATGGTTTGTAAACTCGAGCCAACGCTTCTTATGATAATATTGAAGTTGAAACTTCTTCACTAGTGTTGAGCGATTATTATCGACAAAGTTGAAATCGGCACAGTTTTTATGTTGATCGAAATTTTTAGATCATGCGATAATTTAGGTTAAAATCTGTGCATCATCTATTAATATCACGCCATTTTCGGCGCTTCCTGTCATTTTGGTGGCCAGCAAATCAGCTTACAGAATAGAGCGGGGTGAGATGTGTGTGCGACGTCATGACTGGATGTGTATGGTTGTGATCGGCTGGAAAAATCACATGACCTCGTTTTACATAGAAGAGCCCTTCCTGTTCATGATCAGTGTCTGTCAGCGTCTCATAGCAGTAGGACATGCGCTCTGCCTGTGTCCAAACAGCTCAGCGAAATTATTCTATTTCTTCACAGAGAAAGCTCTGCTGTTAGCTGTGATCCTTACAACTTAGTTAGATCAGAGATTTGAAGATTTTATGTAGTTAGGTAGAGAATTTTAAAGGAGCATCTACCGCTGTAAAGTCACGGGGGGGAAGGGGATGGGGGGGGGGGGCCGGGCGAACACAGACAAACTTAAAAATATACAGATTAAATTCACCAAGATTTAGTAAATTGCACTGAATAACTTTTAATTTTTAAAATTTTTTTCTATTGAAATATTTCCTGGATATTGGGCAACCTGAACTTAATTAGGATACACATCTTTTTTTGTAACTGCAGTCTCTTTGTTAGGTGCAAAACTCCACTTTTTATTATCGTTAAACTTTCAGATAGCTGTTTTTTTTCATTTTTTTCCCCCTTCCCCGTTTTTTTATTAGCACCTTTATTAAATTAAAACCCCAATTTTGTAGTCACACGGGTTTTAAGGTGCCAAAAATCCCCTTTTTATCCCCAATAAAATTTAGATACTATTTTTTCACTTTTCGCATAAATTTTTTTCATTGGGCACCTTGACTTAAAGTAATACACAAATTTTTTAGTCCCACCCCGTGAATTGAAAGGTGCCCAAAAATACCTTTAATATGAAAACATTTTTTAGAAAGGGTTTTTTTTACTTTTTTGGGTAAAAAGCTTTGTTCAATAGGCACCCCTTGATTAAATTGAATCAGCAATTTTTATCACACGGTGAATTGAAAAGGTCCCCAAAAATACTTTATTTCGAAAACATTTCAGAAACTTTTTTTTCACTTTGGGCATAAGCTTTTTTTTCATTAAAGGACCTTTATTTAAAATTTAAAAACGCAAAATTTTTTTTGCCCACAGGGGAATTGGAAAAGGTGCCAAAAAAACCTTTTTTTTATGTATACATTTTTGACAGGGGTTTTTTTTTTCTTTTGGGCATCAAGCTTTTGTTCATAGAGCTACTTTGATTAAATTTTAATTTCCCGCAATTTTAGTAGTCACCAAGGTAAAATTGAAAAAGGTGCCAAAAAAATTTTTTTTTTATCCCAACATTTTAACAGGTGTTTTTTTCACTTTTTGGTCAGCAAGCTTTGTTCAAGAGCTACTTTGTAGTTAAATTTGAATTTCAGCAATTTTATAGCACCACAGGGAATTAAATTTGCCAAAAAATACCTTTTTTTTTATCCCTATACATTTTTAGACAGGTGTTTTTTTTTTCCCCCTTTTGGCAGTCAAGCTTGATCATAGAGCTAAATTTGCAGTTAAATTTGAATACAGTTTAGTAGTCACCACAGGTGAATTGTAGGTGCCAAAAAAAGCCTTTTATTATCCCCGATACATTTCAGACATTTTTTTTTTTTCACTTTTGGTCATCAAGCTTTGTTTTGGGCTACTTTGTAGTTAAATTTAAATACCAATTTAGTATCCCCACAGGTGAATTGATATTTGCCAAAAAATACCTTTTTTTATTCCGGTATTTTTTAGATACTTTTTTTTTTTTTTTCACTTTGGCGCAGGCCCCAGCTTTGTTGATAAGCCACTTCGTTTAATTTGAATCCAGCATTTTTTTTTGATTTAGGGATTTGAAACATTGTTTTTTCCCGTTTTTTTAATAAGAGACTTTCCAAAAACTCTACCATACCTTCTAAAAATTTTTATATTTTCTGAACAGGAAAAAATTCAGGTGGTAAGCGAGAAAAGGGGGGGGTAGGACATGGGGGTAAAGGTACGAGAAAGGGTGCTCCTTCCCCTGCTGGGGGAAACACGCATGCCAGCGGATCGTCATTGCAGGACCTCGGGCCGTAAATCCGGGCTCAGGGCCCGTGAATCTCAGTAACAACAGCGTCCCCCAATTTCCCCTTCAGTGGTAATGCAACCTGCATCCCCCAGTCTTTCCTCCTGTCCCCCCCAGTCACGGCCCCAAAAAGTCGTCATCAGTAGTGTTTTACGATTTTTTTTTCGCAAAGTTGAAAAACGGCAAGGTTTTTATGGGGATCGAAATTTTTCCGACATCCGTAATTAAAGGTTAAAATCGTGCTCTCTATTAAGAACGCGCCTTTTTTTGGGGCTTTTCCTGTAATTTTGGGGGCCAGCAAATGAGATTTCAAAAGAGCAGGGGGAGATTTGGGCAGTCTGACTGGGATGGTTGGTTGCGATTTTGGCTGGAAAAATCACATGACCCGTTTTACATAGAACAGCGTTTCCTGTTTTTAGCCCCAGTTCTCTCACGTCTCATTAGGATAGGACCCTGCGTCTGCCTGTGGCCAAAAAGCTTAAAGAAAATTTTTTGCACAGAAAAAACCTCTAATATTGCTGTGACCCCTTCCAATTTAGTTAGATTAGAATTTGAACATTTTATGTGTTAGCTAGAGGATTTTTTAAAACAGCATCTACCGTTTTAAATTTATGGCGGGGAGCGGGGGGGGGGTGGCCCGCGGGGGAACACAACAAGTCTACTATAAAGAACCTGGATAAAGTTACCCAAGACTTAGTTTAGACTTGTAGTGGAAATATTTTTTTTTATTAACAGTTTGCATTGAAATATTTCCTGGATATTGGGGACCTGAACTTTTATTGATAAACAAAAATTTCTATAACTG
>JAODAL010061113.1:0-20514 GCA_025379985.1 Phyllomedusa bahiana | reverse complement strand
AGGGGGGGAGGGAAAACCAACATTAGAAAGGTAATAGGTGCAATGGATACACGTGGAGCGAAGGGGATCAAAATTAGCCACAGCTCTAGTGTCCTTAACGGGGGAAAAAGCTTTCGTAGCGTAAACTGGCATGGTGGAATGGTGTTAGACAATTTCGGAATACGGGGGGAAATTCCGAAATTTCCCTTTTCTTTTTTTAAAAAAATCCAGCGCAGCGGTTAATACCCCGGGGGTTTTTGGTCGGATCCCTTTAATTAGAAAGGGGAAACTAAAAGGGGTTCCCCTTTGTCACTCTTCCTTTAACCTAACGGGAAAGCCCCTGTTTTTGTACTCTGGAACATCACAGATTTTGAAGGAATCCGCATAGGAAGGAGGGAACTAAAATTAACGGCCTTTGCGGACATATTTTTTCTTTTCATGACCCCCCTGCATACACTTACAAAAAGTACTAGACCTTTTGAGACATTTTGGGTTTCCCTTTTTCGGGGTTTCCACTAAATAGGAAAAAATGTGAACTATTATGGTGGGGGTAAGAGTCCTAAAGATAATGCACAATTAAAGCTGCGGGAATTAGAGTAGAAAGATTAAATTAAATACTTAGGGTTTAAAGGATTGGGCTAACCGACGCATTATTCAATTGAATCCCCGCCACTATTTAAAAAAATTGAAATGAACTGAAGATGGGAGGATTTACCTCTATCCCTTTTAGGGAGGGGGACATTATCAAAATGGAAACTTTTGCACGTCTCTTATCCCCCCCTCCGACCATCCCAATACAAATCAAGCACACTGATGAAAAAGCTTTTAATAAAATATCTTATTTCTTTTGGGGGGGGGAAAAAAACCGAGAATAGCCCTGGCAAATTTACAAGCCCATAAGGCGGGAGGTGGGTTTGAATCTTCCAAATTACGGAGCTAAAATATTGCAGCTTAAACCCGGCCCATCTTGGGCTGGTACATAAAACAAACTACTATTCAGATAGGCCTTAAGGAAACCCAAAGCAAGGAGAGAAAATGACCAGCCTATTGCATACAAAAAAAAGAAATGCAAATGAAATGGCGAAGCACTCAGTGTTTTTAAGATACCATAGCTACCTGGGGGGAATTGAGGAAGCGATTTGGGTTTGGACACCGGATACCAAATTTTTCCACTTTGGGGATCTAGGGAGTTTCCCAAAGGGTTTTGATGATTGGATTACAAAAAGGAAAAATCAATAACACATTATCCAAAGCAAAACAAAAAAAAAAAACAGCCTGGGCACTACGCGAAAAGGCAAAAAACTGTGGGACCCCCGGATACAAGCTGCATTAAAAACAAAAAATTTACACGGAGTGGGGTGCTCAGTAAAAGTATAAAGACCTTTATAAATGTATGCATAAATAAAAAATAGAGAAAGAAAAATTTCCTTCAGGGAAACTCACCTTTCACATAAATGCTATTTTTTTGGGCTTACTTGCATACGGGAGTAAGAGCGACGAAAGGCAAACCCCTTCGGTGGCCCACCTTCCCCCTAACCCTACAGTGAACTTGCGTCATACGCTTTTATGTCCCCCTGTATCTGTCAATAAAATTTAAATTACATACAAAAGTAACAAAGACAAACTTTATAAAAACAAAATAAAAGTTTCATTACATCGTTAGGCCAAGTGGCCCCAGCGCCTCCGTGCGCAGGATCCAAGTGCTTCCCTGAAATAATTTTGTGTCCCTATCCACACCACCCAAAGGCATAAGGTTTCTTTGTAAACCTGAAAAATTTAACCCCTGCTTTTGTATTCCCAGGGGCATCTCTCATATGGGCTATCCATCTCGGGGTCCCTTTTGCTCCTAAGAGAATAAAGATGTTCCCAAATCTTGTGAGTGGTCTAATATTTTTTCCAAATAAAAAATTCCCACTTGGGCCCCACAAGGATAGACCACAAAGTCCGATTTACAGGTAATAAAAATTTTTCGTTTTAGTACTTTTTCCCAACTTCAATGTTTGTCCCGTCATCGAAAAATTTACAAAGAAAAATTCCTAATCTAGGGTTCCCGTAGGTCACCTTTTTCCAAAAAACTAGAAGCTGTATTTTTAATCTCCCTTTTTAAATAATTCATCTCTGGGTTAGTGGTTTCGCGAAAGGAAAAGAGGGGGGATTTGTTTTCTCCTGGAGAGTAGTATCATTACTCAAAAAAGTCCTAGCGATTTGGCAGACCAAATTTAAAAGTACCATAAATGCAATTATGCATTGACATCCCCCCCCCCCCCCACGCCGGCTTCCCCGAAGGTTTATTTCTTGCCCAAAGTGTAACGAAACAAGGGCTAAAAAGTTTAATGGCCCCCTGGATTGTCCCAGGTAGAAGAGTTTTTTGGGTGGGGTTTAGAGATATTTTAGCATCCTTACGGGTGGGAGAATTCATATGTCACCAAAGTTTTCCCACTTCATGTCAATGGGGTTGCGGAGTCTGTAGAACACGACTGGAACAAAACTTGCCAGCAATCATACATATTATTTGCTGGTCCAAACGCTGTTTGCTGACTAAGTGGCTGGACCCAACATACCAAAAATTATATGGTAATGCAGCTAAGTTAACGCGTGGCTCACCAAAATTTTTACTGAAGCCCCAAAAGGGGAAAAATGGGAAAAGTTTTTTGGCAAATGGAGGGTGTTTCTGGGAAAAATTTTTCCGCCGAGCGAAATAAAAAAATAGTAGAGTATTCCAGAATATGGGTTGGTATCTAAGGGAAATTCAGGGGAGACCTAGGAAGACTACAATCACAATCCCATCAAACTGATACCTTTTCCCATAAATTGGGAGATCTTTCCCCCACAAAGTGGGGACAGATATGAAATGTGATGTCCTTTTTAGGGATATTTCCTGTCTTTTCCCTTCCTTCTCCCCTTTTTTCCTCCAGAGACAGGTAAAATTTTGGAGCTGCAGATGGGGAAGATGTTATTTGGCTTTTTTATAATGTTTAATATGTTTATGCGTTCATGTTTAGAAAAGTTGCTTAGTAGTAAAATGCTGTTTGTTTATATCCATGCTACGCCTTAGAACATTTTCTACTTCATCATAACACAGGGGACAATTGGGGATGAGTTTTATGCTAGGTTTATTAAAATATCTTGAAATCTCTCGATATATCAGAATATATCTTATGTATCATTAAGGTTATGCTATTCAGGCTATTCATGTTATTCATTCTGCTATTCATGTTAAAATCTGGTACCTACTCTGTAATAATTTTGTCTTACCAGTTATTGCATAAAATGTTATTGTATATCATTTAAATTACTGATGGGTATCCAATAAAATATTTGTTAAAAAAAAAAAAAAAATTGTTCATATCGGCCGGTTTTCTTGGGTCCTGTCAGGTCCTGAGTTTTCAGAGCAGGTTGTTTCTGTACATAATATTGGCATAAAATAAAGCTTTCCGGATTTGGCTGTAACTCTGTTGTGCAGGTCGTTTTCTTTATCTAGATATTTAGGTTGCTGTGTTTGGACATGCGGACCTACACTCTATTATACATACAGTGCCTGTTTGCTCTCGTTATATTGATCATATTCATTGCTATATATTACATTTTTGATTGCAGTGTGACATCACGTAAGATAGATGTGGTGTTTTTTAAAGATGAAAAGTCAAATCCAGCAGCATTTAAAATAATTGTTTTCATTGTAGATTTTTATGGATCGACAATACAATTATGGCTTTTAAATGGTGCTGGATTTGACCTTATTGGTCCTACTTGTACCCTTCTGTTCACACTACCTCCAAAAGACCTGTTCTGCACGCAGCACTGATTTTCCCATCAAACAGCTGACACCCCATAAAAACTTGCCAGACCCCATTGTAAGTTAGTGGGGTTCATCCTATGTCATGTGCAGCAGTGCGTTATGATGTTTATCATGGAAAATGCAACACCAGTGTAAACTGAGCCTTAAAGGGGTTGTCTCACCATGATGTTTCACAGAGACACAGCCAACTTCAAGCTAACTTCCTGGTTAGGTTGTGGGTGGGTCTATAGCAGTGAATGACATATCAGCTCTGCTATTCTTGTTACAGTGAGTACAGGAGGTTTATAATCTGTATTGCACAAAGCTACAGAGCTCTAACGGTTAGAACTTGTTGTTAATTTAGATAAACAAGCTCCTGTGCCTGAGATAAAACTCAGCAGGGAGTGACTCACCATAGTGGAGAGGGCAGCAGGAGCCATCGGTTAAGAGAGAGGGGAGAGGTGGTTGGTAACCAAGAGAAATTTGTATGCACTAGCAGTAGATACATTCTTCCTGATCTCCTGGACAAAGCAAAATCAACAAAGCAGTGTAATCTTCATTTACATTTCCCTACATGTTATAAACTAATTATTGTGGTGAGAGCCACAGCCAACTTCAAACTAACTTCCTGGTTAGGCTGTGGGTGGGTCTACTGCAGTGACTGACACATAGCTCTGCTATTCCTGTTATAGTGACATGAGTACAGGAGGTTTACAATCTGTAGTACACAAAGCTACAGAGCTCTAAGGGTTAGAACTTGTTGTTAATTTAGGTAAACAAGCTCCTGTGCTTGAGATAAGACTCAGCTGGGAGTGACTCGCCATGGTGGAGAGGGCAGCAGGAGCCATCGGTTAAAGGAGTTGTCTCATTACGAGCTTTCAGCCTGTCAGTGTCCCTGGTAAGTTGAACTGAGGGGCGTGCTAGCTTGTCTGTCTCTTCTGCTCCCTCTCCCCCCTCCCATCAGCACACAGGCAGCTACGTAACTTCTATACAGGGGGGGGGGAGGGGGTTTGCTCTCAGAGTTCACCCTGTGTGTGCCTGCCTAGGTCTGTTGCAGGAGAGGGCTGATCTATGAGTGTAGAGAGGAAGGTGAAGTGGTGTGCTAATAGAGCAGAGGGGATGCATGTGTTCCTATATCCCCTGCTTAGCTTACAAGTCTCCACATCTCCAGCAACAACAAGGGCAGTGTTACTATACTCAGGATGTGTCCCTAATACAGGAGAACATAAAGTATTCACATGCCTGATCTGTATAGTATTAGTATAGTCACAGTTCCAAAGACATATCATGATTATAGTAACAGACAGGGTCACTGCTGTCACATCTATCTGTGTAGAGAGCAGGAGGAAGCAGGCACACACAGGGTTAATCCAGGCAGCTCGGACACAGACGCCAGAGTCCTCCCTCCCCCCTCCCTCCTCCTCCCTACACTCCAGAAGCATTCTGTGCAGGAGGGGCTCTCTGCTCTGACCTGTCTTCAAAGGTGATGAGTCATTCAGACCTGACAGCCAGTAAGATAAGGATCAACAGGTCCTCTGCTATAGAAATTTGAGGAGCTGATGTAGTAATACTAACAGGGCTAGCTCAAAATCAGTAGGACATTTGTAATGAACATATATTGCAAAGCTGCTTGTTTTTTAAAGATCTTTAAATTAAAACCCAATCATTGTAGCGAGACAACCCCTTTAAGAGAGAAGGGAGAGGTGGTTGGTAACCAAGAGAAACTTGTATACACTAGCAGTAGATACATTTTTCCTGATCTCCTGGACAAAGCAAAATCAACAAAGCAGTGTAATCTTCATTTACATTTCCCTACATGTTATAAGCTAATTATTGTGGTAAGAAAACCCTTTTAAAGTTCTTGATGGTTATAGTTGCTGACTGTTTGGTAATATGTAACAATTCTCCTTTTAATGCTATAGGTTATCTCGGACACTCCAGAAGTCATTTTCAGGATCCGTGGCGGGCTGAGTCTGTCATTTCCATTGGTGAAAGCTGATGGTACGTTATTTTTTAATTTTAAGAAACAAAGGTTGTAGGTCTATTGAAGTAATTCCCCACATTTACTATATAGTGTTTACTGTAGTGTATAGATCAAGTGCTGCTGTAATTTCAGTTTTCTGCTTGTATCTCGACGTTCACTGACTTTAGGGTTAGTGTGTGTTGGCCTTGTGCCAACACACACACGAACCAAAAATAACAAAACGAAACCAAAATAACAAAACCAAAAATAACGAAATAACCAAAATAACCAAAATAACGAAATAACCAAAATAACCAAAATAACGAAACCAAAATAACAAAAACGAACCAAAAATAATTTGTTTTGGTGCCTAGACGTTTTGACCTTAGGGTATGTTCACACGATGTATTGCGACGCGTACAATACCCGCCGTAGTACATCGTGTGTTTCGGGAGCTCGAGCTGATCAGCGTGTAGTCCCGAGGCGGGGGGGTGGCGGCATTACTCGCAGAGCTTATTTGCCGCGAATAAATGACGTCACTTATCTCCCCGCTCGTACAATACAATCGTATTGTACGAGCGGGGAGAGGAGACGTAATCCATAGTTCTCTGTGGGAGCTATGGATTGCCATAATTATGGGGCACATTTCCCTGTGTATTAAAAAAAAAAAATGCGCTCTAGAATAAACCGTGTGAGCATACCCTTATTCTGAGTATTTGTGCGCTGCTGTGTCCAAAAATCTCATCCATGTTGTTCTAGCAGCTCTAGGTTATGAGATGTGAATTACATGATTCTACATTGTTCTAGTGATTAATGTGTGTATAAATATGTAGTGCAGATGAATAGAACTGAATTGGCTCAGGCACATTCACAGTTTTGGTTACATAGTTTATAAGGCCGAAAAAAGACAGACGTCAATCCAGTTCAGCCTCTTGTGCTAAAATGTTGATCCAGAGGAAGGCAAAAACCCTGTGAGGTAGAAGCCAATTTCCTAATTTTAGAGAAAAAAATTATTTCCTGACTCCAATCTGGCAATCGGAATTAATCCCTGGACCAATGACCCCTCTCCAGAATCCTGGTCACTATAACTTGTTATATTACATCTAGAAATGTATCCAGACCCTTCTCCAGAATCCTGGTCACTATAACTTGTTATATTACATCTATAAATGTATCCAGACCCTTCTCCAGAATCCTGGTCACTATAACTTGTTATATTACATCTATAAATGTCTCCAGACCCTTCTCCAGAATCCTGGTCATTATAACCTGTTATATTACATCTAGAAATGTATCCAGACCCTTCTCCAGAATCCTGGTCACTATAACTTGTTATATTATTACATCTAGAAATGTATCCAGACCCTTCTCCAGAATCCTGGTAACTTTAACTTGTTATATTATATCTAGAAATGTAACCAGAATATTCTCCAGAATCCTAATCACTAGAACTTGTTATATTATTACATCTAGAAATGTATCCAGACTCTTCTCCAGAATCCTATTCACTATAACTTGTTATATTATTACATCTAGAAATGTATCCAGACCCTTCTCCAGAATCCTGGTCACTATAACTTGTTATGATACATCTAGAAATGTATCCAGACCCTTCTCCAGAATCCTGGACACTATAACTTGTTATATTATTACATCTAGACATGTATCCAGACCCTTCTCCAGAATCCTAGTCACTATAACTTGTTATATTACATCTATAAATGTATCCAGACCTTCTCCACAATCCTGGTCACTATAACCTGTTATATTACATCTATAAGTGTCTCCAGACCCTTCTTCAGAATCCTGGTCATTATAACCTGTTATATTACATCTAGAAATGTATCCAGACCCTTCTCCAGAATCCTGGTGACTATAACTTGTTATATTATTACATCTAGAAATGTATCCAGACCCTTCTCCAGAATCCCGGTCACTATAACTTGTTATATTATTACATCTAGAAATGTATCCAGACCCTTCTCCAGAATCCTAGTCACTATAACTTGTTATATTACATCTAGAAATGTATCCAGACCCTTCTCCAGAATCCCGGTCACTATAACTTGTTATATTATTACATCTAGAAATGTATCCAGACCTTCTCCAGAATCCTAGTCACTATAACTTGTTAAATTACAACTAGAAATGTATCCAGACCCTTCTCCCGAATCCTAGTCACTATAACTTGTTATATTATTACATCTAGAAATGTATCCAGACCCTTCTCCCGAATCCTGGTCACTATAACTTGTTATATTCCATCTAGAAATGTATCCAGACTCTTCTCCAGAATCCTTGTCAATATAACTTGTTATATTATTACATCTAGAAATGTATCCAGACCCTTCTCCAGAATCCTAGACACTATAACTTGTTATGTTATCACTCTCCAGAAATGCATCCAGACCCTTTTTAAACTCTGTTATTGAATTCACCATGACAAGTTCCTCTGGCAGAGAATTCCACAGTCTCGCTGCTCTTACAGTAAAGAATCCCTTTCTATGTTTATGTAGAAACTTTCTTTCCTCTAGACGTAGAGGATGCCCCCTTGTTCTAGATACAGCCCTGTGTATAAATAAATCTTTAGCGAGATCTATATTGGCCCTTAATATATTTAAACATTTATTATGTCTTTTCTCGAAATTAAATAACCCTAATCTTGCTAATCTTTCTGTGTACTGTAGTCCACCCAGTCCTTTTATTATTTTTTGTTGCCCGACTTTGTACCTGTTCAAGCTCTACAATGTCTTTCCTGTGCACTGGTGCCCAAAACTGTACACAATATTCCATGTGTGGTCTAACCAGTGACTTGTATAGTGGGAGAATAATGTCAGTTTATGCCCCTTTTATTGCACCCCATGATCCATGCTCTTCAAATGTTTAAAATTTGTCTTTCTGTTTTACATGAATTTCCAACATTTCTTTAGTACAATATTGAGTGAGCACTACTTTCAGCAGCAGATACTTAGTAAGGTGGCAATGCCGGATCTTCAAAACTAGAGCTGATAGGAGAAAACAGGTGTCATTTTCAGAATCAGTGCCCCAAAGATACTCAATAACGGTTCCAGCTTTTAAGGCACCAAAATGAGTGTTTTCCAGTGTAATCAAAACCTATAGAGCCACAGCACTGTATGGTAAGTGTGTAGGGCTTGTGATTATACAAAGGGGACAGGCAGAGCCTATTGAGCTGCAGCACTTCATGGTAAGTGTGTGTTGGGCTTATATACAGGAGACAGTCAGAGCCTATAGAACTACAGCCCTTCCTGGTGTTGGGCTTGTGATTATACTTAGTGGACAGTCAGCCTATAGAGCTGCAGAACACCATATGAGTGTGTTGAGCTTGGGCTTAGACATGGCAGACAGAGCCTCTAGAGATGCAGCACTCCATGGTGACTGTGTGTTGGGCTTGTGCTTCTACACAGCAGATAATCGGAGCCTATAGAGCTGCAGTATAAAACATGGAGGAGGTACAGAGCCTATAATGATATGGGGTAGTGGACATTAGACCTTTCTGTATGGACCACCGTGTAGCGAAGGTGCAGCTATTGCTCATTGTGCAGTAGCCTAGCAGCGCACACTGCAGATAGTAGTTGTCAGGGGAGAACCGCAGCTCTCGCTAGAGTTTCTTGCATGATGAGGAGTTTGCCTTGGTTTTTCTGTAAGTAAAAAGTTTAATTATTTTTTCTTTAAATAATGTTTGCTTCTTAATGTAGAATCGTCCAGTAAGAAGGCCTTGGCGAAAGAGCTGAGTAATCTGTCCTCTAAGCTGCTGTCTGAAGCCTTGGTACTCCATGTCTGCCGCTCTTCATTGTATGTATGGCCTAATACCGGAGTCAACACATCACCCAATACCCTGACGGACAGCTCCCCTTGTAGAGATCTCCTCGGCTTTATTCCGTGAGCACAATGTCATTTCTGTACCCATCATGTTACTCTGATACTTATCACAATTTACATATGGTTGTCATTTTTTTCAGGGCTGATGACGATGATTCTAGACGCAAATCATCCAAAAAGAAGGAGAAAAGGTTGCAGGAAGCGGTATGAGGCTGAAATGCTATTATTCTTACACGTTCACAGACTTTTAGAAAGGAGTATTTTTGTAACAATTATTTTTTTTTTAGAATTTTTGGCAGTATTTATTTTCTTGGCAGTCGTATACAATAAAAAAAAAAATTACATATAAAATCTTGTCCTTTTCTAGCTGTGATTAGT
Organism: Phyllomedusa bahiana; assembly: GCA_025379985.1. Lineage (NCBI taxonomy): Eukaryota > Metazoa > Chordata > Amphibia > Anura > Hylidae > Phyllomedusa > Phyllomedusa bahiana. Next base: position 10,576 of record JAODAL010061113.1, on the reverse strand, counting down.
AAAGAGAGAAAACTCCTGAATGTCAGGGCAGACTGATCTCTCTTTACTGTTTGTGCAGCTTATCTCTATGTAGTCTCGTTACAAATAGTAGGTTATGACAGAACGATTGCGCTATTGTTCTTTGCAGAGGGATAGATGAGATTAAACTAGACCAAAAGGGCAATGACGGGAGCAATACATGAAAGGATAATGGGGTAATCTTTTCCTGCACTGTAGAGTTTCTTCAATCTTATCCAGTTCTGCTGGTAACACTTACACCTCTTCGGCCCATAGTTGGTCTGGAATTAGAACAGTCTAGCAACCCTCACTGCTGTGCTATCGGAGCTCACAGAGGAGACGTCAGAGACACATGCCAGGAAATTATATGTATATAATCTCAGTAGTATAGCCTGTATAGCATTGGCTGTGCTCAGAACTCCCACTGAAATGAACAGAGTGACGCATAATCACAACCTCCTCTCCGTTTTGCAGGGAGACTTTTAGGGCCGTTCCTCAAGATAGGTGGGACCTGCACCTATCAGACAGTTATGGCATATCCTATAAATATATCATAAATGTCTGAGATTGTAGATTTACTCAATGTTCATTCATATATATATCAACCACCCAATTAAAATTTTTTATAATCTATAAAATATTTTCTTATTGCTTGTCGACATGTGAAAAACTCATTTTTGATGGTAGTGATCATTTAAAGATGTTTCACCAAAACACATCAGTGGATGTCAGTTCTACGATTTGAGAGTTGCTGGTGCTCTAACCCCACTGACATTCATCAGTGTATACGTATCTGGTGGATATCTGTACATCTGTGAATACACTGTATAATAAGCGTCAGTTTAGAGATTTCCAGTGATGTCCAGAGGAGTTTAGGGGATCTACGGAGCACTGCAGCCCATTTAGTTGGAGAATCCCTTGGCTCGTGAATCTCTATTAATGCCATCTTCTGTCTTGTCAATATGACTATAGAGGGAATTTTCATTTAATATGACATATAAAGTGTTCTGCTTTTTCTGGTGGAGATATTCTATTTGAGCTGTGTTGACATTGTGAGGAGTCTGCTGGCAAGTCAGTTCACATGTTCTGGAAAATATGTGGATTAATAGTTGTGCTATAGATTATAAAGGGGTGTTTTGATCTGGTACATTTCTGGCATAACAATAAGATATTCTATAAATGTCTGATAGAACAGGTCCCATATCTGCGACCCGCACCTATCTCCAGAACTGGCCCCTAAAAGTCTCCCTGCAGGACACAGAGGTCGTCGCGCTTGCTCACTATTCTCCATTCTGTTCTATGAGAATGCAAGATGTGTGCACACTGCACATTTAGAAGCCCGGATCCTGGATCTAAATGAGCAAGTGGCGACACTGAGATCCATTGCCAACTTGGAAGCGAGCCGGCTGCCCACTGAGCAATCACTCACAGGTGTAGATGCTGGGGAGGGTGGTAGCATGGAGGTGCAGGAACATGAGGCAGCTAGATGGGTAACAATCAGAAAGAAGGGTAGAGGGAAGAGTGTCGGGGAGGCTGGGTCGGATCGGGGACCCCCCTCAAAAAATTTTTGGCAAGGGGGGGCCCGATGAGGGGGATACCCTCGGGAAATAGCATTCTCACAAAAACACTACCCCTGCCCTGCCCCAGTAAAAAGGGGGAATAGGAGTGAAAGGTCAGGCTAAAAACGGGTTTGCTAGTATTGGGGACCCAAATTATTGGGGGCCACAGAAAAGGGAAAATCAGCCACAAAGCCCGGGAAAATTGCCCGAACAGTATGTTTTTTTTCCCCGGGGGCCCCGGGGTTTTTCAAAAAAAAAAAATATAAAAAAAAAAAAACGGTTAAAAAAAAAAAAAGGGGTTGGAAAAAAGGGAAAGGGCCTGGGGGGGGTTTTAACCCCCCCTGTCTGGCCCCACATTGGCCCCAAATTGACAAAATTTTTAGAGGTAGGGGGAGTGTCCTTAAAAAAGGGGTTTTCCCAAGGGTTAGGAGCCAAAAGCCCCCGGGGAAAGGGAAACCTTTCCAAGGAAATATTTTTCAGAAATATTACCTTTTTTCCCCGACCCCACACCAAAAGGGGCAGGGGGAGATTAGAGAGGGGAATAAGGGGCCCTAAAAATTGGGTGTAGGAAAGGGGATTTGGGTTTTTTTGGAAAACTGGGGCTGACTTCTTCTTGGCTACAACTCTATGCTAGGGTTTGGGCTGCACCAAAAGGGGGGAGGGGTGCAGCTGAAAGGGGGGCCCAAAAATGGCCGGGAAATTTGGGGAATATTTAAACTAGGGACTGGGGGGGGAGGGAAACCAACAATATACGTGCAAGAAAAGGTAAATGGGAGAGCGGGAAGGGGAAAAAAACAGGGGGGATGGAGGGGGGGGGGGTTTTGAAAAATAGAAAAAAAGATAGGGGAAAGGAATAAAAACGGAAAATCTCTAAATTGCATGCGCCCCATCCCAAGGAGTTCTGACCAACAAAAAATACATTAACAAAAATTTTTAAAAGGGCTGAAGAAAAATTTTACATAGTGGGAAAAACCGGGAGACAGGGTTTGGCGGAGTTTACGACTGGGCGGTTAATTTGCGGGGTTCCCAGTCTATTTAGAAGGGATCGAAAAAGCCCGGGAAGGGGGGGGGGTGTATGTCTATTTTAAAATCCTGCCCTTAAAACCAACACTGCGGGAAAATTGGGTTAAAAGGTAAAAAAACGGGGGAAACTTTAAAGGGGTAAATATAACATGGGGGAAAATTAACATAATAAAAATTCTAATGGGATTCTGCTAAAGGCCCCCCTTTTTTAAAAAATAAACCCTTTGGAAGTTTATGCCCCTCGGGAAAAATAGATGAGGCGGTAATCAAATAAAGGTTATTTTTGGGGGCAATTTTTAACTTTTCCAGACATAAATTGGGAATCTAAAACCCTTTAGTTCTCCAAGGAAACGGGTTTTTGAGAATAAACAAATTGTTTAATTACCTTCCCAAAATTGGGCCCAAGAAAAAAACTAGGGGGAAAGGGCCCCTTCTAACTTAAAAATTGACTAATAGACCTGACAGAGAAACCAAAGGTTCGGGTTGGGGCACCTGGGAATAGTACCATAATTAATAAATTTCCGTTTATCCTTCAATAAAATTTTTTTTGTAAAGGGGACCCAAAAAAAAACCACAAAAAATTTTTGGGAAAGGCAAAATTTTTTTATTCTGCTTAGGGAGCCCAAAAAGGGTTTTGACGGGGCCCAAGGGGTTTTTAAAAATTAGGGCAAAACCCAAATTCTAATGGGATTTTTTTTTAAAAACTTTTCTATGAAACAAAAAAAACCCCCTTTAGGGACGGGGGGTGGGGGGGGGAACACAGTTCGTGGTTTTTTAATTTATCCGGGATCCCCCCTTTCCCTTTTTTCCCCGAGGCCCCTCAGTTATAATTTTTTTGGATGACTCCTTTTAAAAAGGGCTCTGGTTTTCTTTGTTTTTTTTCCCTCTTTTTTTTTTTTTTCCCCCCGATGGGGAAATTATTTTTTTGGGTTTCTTTTTTTTTTTAAGTGTTTTTCATTGACAAAATTTGACCTTTTTCATTGTGATATGTAAAATAAATATTTACCCTCCGAAGGCTTTTTTAATGGGGGATTTTAAAGGGAGTACATGCGGGATTTCCTTTGGCCCCATGGTCATGAGCCCGGGATGGAGTATTGCCCCCGTCCCGCCTCCAAACCATGAATTTTTTTGTTTTTCCCCCCCTTGATATATTCGGGGCTATCTCCATAAATTGATTTGATGAAGGTATTTTTTGGATATTCAAAAATTCCTATATATTTTTTCCTTTTTTGCGGGTTCTTATGTGAATTTTGTGCCTACACACTTTGCTAGGGTGCATTTGGCATGCTTGTTTTTTAAAAAAAAGCGTTTTTGAATATAAAAAAAAAAACATTTTTGGGCTACCAAAGTGAAGGTACATCCCTTTTTGGTAAAAAAAATTTGGGAAAACAAAAAAAAACCCAATTTGGGGAAACAACAGAGATGAAAAAGGAGGAAATTAAAAAAAAAAGAAAAAAGGGGGGTTTAAACCTACAAAACAGGGGGGGCAGTGAAGAGGCCAAAAAAACTAAGGGAAAAAAAAAAAGGGTTTTTGTAAAATAAATAAAAAAAACAAAGCTGGAGAGGGAAAAGGGACATTTTGGCTAAAAAAGAAACAACTACACCCCAAAATTTTTTTTTAACTAAAATATTTAAAAAAGTTTAAAACAAAAAATGATTGGGCCTTTGAAAAAAAAAACGGGGGGGAGAGACTGTAAAGGAGGGGTTGGGGAAAAAAAAAAACCTTTTAAAAACATTTTTTTTCTCCACGTATTTCCCGAGAGGATGACTTAAAGTTGAAAGAGGGGGGAGGTAAACCCCAACTAAAAGTTTCTTGTCAAACCCCAGGAAGAATTTCAGCTCCCGTCTTGGGAAAAGTTTAAAATAGATAAAACCCCCCAGGTCCAGATGGCTTTACCCCCCAACGGTACTAAGGGATTTAAAGTGATGTCAAAAGAGGGGGCCCCCCCAATTCTTAAAAATTTTTTGGACTTTTCAAATTTAAGGGGGTAGGCCCCAAAGGATTGGGGGCATAGAAAATGTGGTCCCAAATTCAAAAAGGGTCAAAAAGTGACCCCCAGGAAACTAGGGGGCCCAGAAACCCTTTAAAACCTCTGTTGTGGAGGTAAAATTTGTTTGAATTTTTTTCCTCAGAGATGCTACCCTTTTGGGAAATCTCATTTGAAAAAAAAGGGTATAACGCCGTTCCAGCAGGGTTTCAAAAGGGGATCGGTCCTGCCCAGACTAATCTCATAAATTTTCTTGCCCTAGTTTTCCAACTCCTTTCCTTTTAAGACCCCCCAAACCCGGTCGGGGTTTTTCGGGATTCCTCATATGGGCACGGGTAAAATAAAGGGTCCATGCATTCGTTGGGGGACCGGACACGGGTTTGATATTTTTTAATTGTCAGGACATTCGGGTGAAAATTCCTGAAAACATACCTTTTTGGTGGGGGCGTGAGGACTGGAGTTGAGAACACTGTTCTATGGGGGAAGGGTCATTCCAACTGGAGGGGGGTGGGGGCACTGGTTTCCCTTTTTATCTGATTTTTTAAAAGAATTTGGATACGGTGCCACAAAAAAGGTTGGTAAAAAAAATTTGAGAATGCGGGGACGGGGAAAATTTTTTGGTGCAAGTGGGAAGGGCAATTTGGCCCCACGGTTTAGAAAAAAAGGGGTTTTAAATTTAAGGGGTAAAAACCCCTCAAAACGGGTTTGGGCTTTTACTAGTGGGGTACCACAAGGGTCAGTTTTGGGCCCTATACCTTCAAACTTTTTCTTTAAATTTATCTTACACGGGGATTACACAGAGAAATCGATTTTTGCAGCCCGATCAAGTTTCTGTAAAGAAACCAAAAACAATAGAAAAATTGGGAGTTTTTACAAAGGGATCGGGAAATAATTTGGGGGGCCTGGGCGGGGGAAATGCTGATGAGGTTTAACACAGATAAATGCAAGGTTATGCACATGGGGAGGAAAAATCCTTTTACATAAACTAAAATTAAAAGGGAAAAAAAGGCTGGGAAAAAAGTGACATGGGGGAAGGACTTTGGGAACCCGGGTGGACAGAAAATTTAAATTTGTTACCCAGCCTTTTTTTAGGCGCAGCAGCCAAAGCGAAATAGGATAAAGGGGTTTGGCTTTAAAAAGGGGGGCATAATCACAAAAGAAAAACTTTTTTCCCCCCTTTTACAAGCCCATTTGGTTAAAACCACACAGGGAAATTTTGTGTACAGTTTTGGGGCACCAGTGCACAGGAAAAAAATTTGGGTAGATTTGAACGGGTAAAAAGGGCGGGCAAAAAAATAATAAAAGGCGGGGTGGACTGCAATCCAAGAAAGTTTTAGCAAGAAAGGGTTTTTTTTTTTAGAGAAAAGACCCCTTTCGGGGGACAAAATAAATTTTTTTTTAAATACATCAAAGGTCAATTTAGAACTTTTCCCAAGTTTTAAAAATTTAAATCCCCGGGGGCGGGAACTAGAAAAAGGGGGGGGGCATCCTCTACCTTGAGGAACAAAAGTTTCTACATAAACATAAAAAAGGGGGATTCTTTATTTGTAAAGCAGTGAGACAAAAGGGAAACCCTTTTCCGGGGGGGGACTTGTCATGGGGGAAAACACTGACGGAGTTAAAAAAGGGTTTTGGGGATACATTTCTGGAGCGTAATAATATAACAAGTTATAGTGACTAGGATTCAGGAGAGGGGTCATTGATACCAGGGATTTTTTCTGATTGCCAATTGGAGTCGGGAAGGGAGAATTTTCCCTAAAATGAGGACAATTGCTTCTACCTCATTGTATGGGTTTTGCCTTCCTCTGGATCAAACCCTTAGCACAACAGCTGAACGGGGATGGGCGTCTGTCTTTTTTCGGCCTTACAAATTTATGAAATATCGAGTAGCTCGTCCTCGGGTTACGAACAGGATAGGGACGGGTGGGTTGTTCGTAAGTTGAATTTTGGGGATGTAAGTCGGAACAGGTATATTTTTTAAATGTAACTCCAGCACAAAAGTTTTCTTTTTAGTTTTGGGTAGTGCAGGAAAGGGTTTTTACTCTTGTTTTGCTGTTTGTGCCCCTGTTAAGAAGGTTTCACCTCATTTTCACCTCATGTGCTGCTGTGGCATGCTGGAAATTTTCATTCCACAGCTGCTTTCTGCTGTGGACCATGGAACTACAAGTGCCAGCATGCCCCATAAGTCTACTTTCTTACCTAGGGGACAGATGTAAGTTGGGGACTACCTGTATAGCATTGGCTGTGCTCAGAACTCCCACTGAAATGAACGGAGAGTGACGCATAAGCACAACCTTCTCTGCGTTTTGCAGGGAGACTTTTGGGCCCTTCCTCAAGGCAGGTGGGACCTGCACCTATCAGACAGTTATGGGATATCCTATAAATATATCATAAATGAGATTATAGATTTGCTCAATGTTCGTTATTGCCACAGATTGCAGACTCAGAAGCCAATGCCTAGCTCCATTTGGTTACAATGTAGTTAATGCAGGAATGAATGCTTGGAAAACTTGTTGGTTTATTATTTGTACGCTTCTGGTCAATTTGCTAGAATATAAATGCTGCATAAGAGAGATTTTTCTTTATTAGACTCTGGATATTTTGTTAGAGCCCATGAACAATTAAAATACTTTCTGTGTCTCGTCAGCAGCAGGTGGTAAACCTCAGCCCCATGCTGGAAATGTCGACGTCTTGTAAAGCAGTGGCTCCCACAATGGAAAACACACAGTGCGGTCATCTTGTGAGCATCACGCTGCCCATGGATACGGCCGTTGGTCTTCCTGCAGAAGAGAAATGGGGCAGGTTTGTATGTGCGCCCAATATATCCTATGTTTACAGAAGCCCTGTTGACGTATACTGCTGGATTTCACAGAAATACTGCTGGTTATGAGTGCTAGAATGAGAGAGAAAGCTACAGCTAAGTCTGATGGGGTCTGGCTTCTGTGACTACTACTGAGATCTGGATACCACCCACATTGGGCACGTTTACAATGGCAAGCTTTCCCTCATAATAAATATAGCTCAGTAAGTTCATATTATAGCCAGAAGTCCATAACCCATGTCCATAACCCATGTCCATAACCCATGTCCATAACCCATGTCCATAACCCATGTCCATAACCCATGTCCATAACCCATGTCCATCACCCATGTCCATAACCCATGTCCATCACCCATGTCCATCACCCATGTCCATCACCCATGTCCATCACCCATGTCCATCACCCATGTCCATCACCCATGTCCATCACCCATGTCCATCCACCACATGTCCATCACCCATGTCCATCACCATGGCCATCACCCATGTCCATAACCCATGTCCATAACCCATGTCCATAACCCATGTCCATAACCCATGTCCATCACCCATGTCCATCCTAACAGGTACAGCTAGGAACAGGAGCTATCAGAGCTGAAATGCCAGTCCCTGCTGTGGAACCACCCTCAGTCTGCACAGGATGAGAGCGCCTTAAAGGGGTTGTCTCACTACAAGGATTGTTTCTAATATTAAAGATCTTGCAAAAACAAGTCACTTTGCAATATATGTCCATTAACAGTGTGCCAACTATTACAAGATATCCCCTCTTGTATGAGCTGCATCAGCTCCTTGGGTCGCTATAGCTACAGACCTGTTTGATCTATCCTGATAGGCTGCCAGCACTGGTAGCTATAGCTACAGACCTGGCTTCTACTGCAGTCTAGTGGAAGCCAGTAAACACACCCCTGAATTCAAAGTGAAACCAAGAAAACAGACCTGAAGATGAATCAATGTAGTGAGACAGCCCCTTTAAAAGTACTAGACAGTATAAGTAAATGTGGCCCATTCTGTATGATGACAACACCAACCTCTTATGTTTTGCCTATTCTTCTGAGCAGGGTACAGAAGATCCTTGTGAAGAAGCTCACACAGCAGCTGGCCGACATGGAAGCATGCATGAAGAAATATATTAAAGGAAGCACCATTTGTGTGGCAGAACCGTTCCACTTCATGTTACCAGGAAGAGGAGAACTTGTTACTGTGGTTTATCCTGCAGGAGTTGCAGAGTCTCAGCTGGAAGGTTGTAGAAAGGTATTAATGGGCCCAGTGCTGCCTGTCCTCACTCCATCGCCAAAGATTGGCAGCCATTGAGTACAGGCAGATGCCCGCTGCATGTCCTAAAAGGTTGGTTTTTTTTACCAATTTGGGTTAATAGGATCTTTATTTCTTCTCTGTCCTTCAATCACACATAATTACTGCAGCCACATGTGGCTTTTCACATTTTCTGATGACGGTTTTTTAGGGTATGTTCACACTGCGTGTTTGAATCCGTCTTTAGATGTGTGTTTGGATCCGTGTTTCGGACCCTAAACTGACCGAAGCGCGCATCTAACAATGTGCAGTGAGATTTACATTGCTTTCAATGTAAAACACGCATCAGCGTTCAGATGTCTGATCGCCAATGTGTGTTTCACATGCGTGTTTCGGATCCGTTGTCAATTCTTGATCCATTTGATGCAGCAGACGCCCTATTGAAAACTATAGGGTGCGATCCTGCTACAGCAGAAACTCCTCCAACATGCACTTGTTGGATGCATTTTACGCAGCGCTTTTGAATGCTTTTTTCGGATTGCAAACGTATCAAAAAACACTGTGGTGAAATCCCAAAGGGAAAAGGTAACCAAAATCTCCTCAAAGGGGTTTGCTGCCCCCCCCACCCCCATTTTGAAAGGATCTTGGGCGGGAAGTTGGGAGTACATGGTGAAACATGTCTATTTTTAACTTCTTGTTTTCTATTCACGTTTAGGTTTTCATGGCGAGTTTTAACCTGCCCTTGACAGCCCCATATTTCAAAAGACCCAAAACCCTATTTCTTTTCCAAAAGAGATTAAAGTGGTTATCTCCAAAAACCCCCAGGGTACTTCAAAAACATAAGCTCTAGGGGGAGGCACGGGAAATACAAGTGTAACAAAAAACTTTTGATGTTTATGTCGTGGGCCCCCCCATTATTAGGTTTCATCAGGAAATGATTTATTTTCCCAAATTCTAGGTTGTTCTTTATTTTTAAACTTTTTTTTATTTGCAAGACACATTTACAAAGAAATGTCATAAAATTTTTAATTTGGATCTAATTGACTCACATGAATACCGTCATTTTGTTTGTTTGAAGTTGAGAAAGTCCTTGTCTTTCCAATTTTTTTAAACTGTAAAACCCAGTTTAAAAAGGAAAAACATTAAAAAAAGGGAAATTAAAAAAAACCCTTGAACTTTCCTGTATTTCCTTTCTTGGCTATTTCTAAGTTCTTTTTGCCCCTTAATAAAACCAAAACTCCCCTCATTTACCCACGGCCCAAAAAAATGGGGGAAAAGGGGGGGAAGAAACCCGTAAACCCCAATTTCCCTTTTTCCCCAACCACTAGTTTTTTTCTTTTTAAATTTTTCCCCAAGTTCCCTGAAGTTTCTTTTTCCCATAGAAAGAAGTATTTTTTCAAAAGGGTTTTCATAACCTTGGCCCAACCCCTTTGGTCGGTAAAGGAAAATTCCCCTTTTAAAGTTCCTTAAATTTTTTAAAAACCAAATTTTTTAATTGAGCCCTTTTGGATCTTTCGTATCCAATTTATAAAGGAAAAAAAATTTATTTTTTTTGTTCGGGAAAAAAATTTTTCCCCCCCTATCTGGACCACTTTTCTTGCAAACCGGCCCTTAAAAAATTGCGTTCTTTATTTATTACCCTTTTATTTTTGTGTAATGGATTAAAACCCCCTTCCTTTTATTCTGCTGAAAAAAATTTTTTCTCTCTCCCTAGGCCCCCCCTTTTGGTACAAAGGAATCTATGTTCCCAAATTCATTTACATGAAAGGAACCGGTGGATGCCCGTGGTGGGGCTGTCCCAAACCGTTCTCCCCAAAAAACCATTGTTCCGGGTTTAAATTCTCAAGGTTTTTGTAAACCAAAGCATCCCAAAAAAAAATAAGGAGATTCAGCGGTTTAATTTTTCATTACTGCTCCTGGGGGAAGGGGGGCCACAA
>JAODAL010061112.1:0-20516 GCA_025379985.1 Phyllomedusa bahiana | reverse complement strand
CTCGGGGGGGTTAAAAAAAAAGCAAATTGAGGATTTTTTAAAACCCAAACGGGGGCGCTGTGGGTTTCACCCCCTTTTCCCCCATAATGCCTTGTAAGAAAAAATATTTGTGGGGTTATATTCATTTTTGGGACTTGAAACCCAAATCTTTTTAAAATTTGAGAGGTTGCCCAAAATCAAAGGGCCTGGTTCAAATCAGCGTTCCCGGGTTTTGTTCAAAAACCCCTCGTAGCAAGTTCCCCGGGGAACCCCGGGAAATTTTATTACAGCGATTCCCTTATTTTTTTTTTAAAAAACAAACAGATAATACCCGGAAACCAAATTCAAGAAATTGGGCCCCGTCATTGGTTTTTAATTGAAAAAAAGGGTTTTTTTTGAAATTTGACATAGATTTTAAAACCCCGGGCCCTTTTTAAAAGGCTTAAATAGGATTTTTCCACCCCCAGAGAACCCTTTTGGGGATGTAAATAAAAGCCCTTTAAAAATTTAAAATAAACCTTTTAAAATTGGGAAAATTTTAAGATTTAATCTTTTTTTTAAAAAAAAAAGTTTTTTTTTTTTTTTTTTTTTTTTTTAAAAGTGCTCCCCCTTTTTAAAACAGGACTTGAAGTCAGCCAAATCGGCCCCCTGAAGGATGATTCGATCACTTTTGTTGGACGCTCTGTAAAAACTTTTGCCTCAAAAGTGGGAGATTTCACTGTGCAGTGGGGGGTGGATGAGGGGGGAATGGTTGTAAATTTGGAAAGAAACCCAGTAACCCAAATGCCCCTTATTTTTTCAATGGGGATTTTGCTTGCTGCAGTGTGTGAATAGTGAAAGACTCAGATAAATCCTGTTCAAGTAGTTATGTCGTCAGCTCCCCCTGCACAGTAAGTATCTCCCACGGAAGGAATATGACAGATTGTATTCTCTGCCGCACAAAGTGAAAGTGAAACCTGTTTCCGTGTAGTACTGAGGGAACGCCTCTGATTTGCTAATGACATGTATTTAATAAGTCTTATAATTTCATCCACTATCTATTTTTGTGTTTGTGTGGAGGTGATAGGTGTTCTTTAAAGGAGTTGTCTCATTACAAGCTTTCAGCCTACTTCAATGTGTCTGGCAGCAAAGGATTTTTTAATTCAGGGGCGTGCTTCTTGTCTGCCTCTTCTCCTCCCTCTCCCCCCCTCCCCTCAGCACATAGAAAGCTCTCCTCCATAACTTCTATACAGCAGGGGGAGGGCGAGGGGGTTTGCTGCTAGAGTTAACCCTGTGTGTGCCTGCTTAGGTCTGTTGCAGGCTGCTGGATCAGCTGCACTGTTAGTTCCACAGAGACAGGAGACAACAGGCAGAGGGGGGATCTATGAGTGTGGAGAGGTCTGTGAAGCTGTGTATGCTAATAGCAGAGCAGGGGGGATGCAAGTGTTTCTATACCCCCTGCTTAGCATACAAATCTCCATCTCAAGCAACAACAAACAAACCCTGTCAGAACAGACACAGGGCAGCTATGAAGTGTGTTACTATAATCATGATGTGTCACTAATACAGCAGAGCATGAAGCGTTCACATGCCTCCCTGATCTGTTCTATTAGTATAGTCAGTACTCCACAGACACATCCTGAGTATAGTAACACACTTCACAGCTGCCACATCTACTGACCACAGATCAGCCTCATCTCTGCTCTCCTCAATCTGTGTAGAGAGCAGGAGGAAGCAGGTACACACAGGGTTAATCCAGCTACACAGACACAGAAGCCAGAGCCCTCCCTGAACCTTCCCTACAGAAGCATACTGTGCGGGAGGGGCTCTGTGCTCTGACCTGTATTCAGAAACAGATGAGTCACCAGGACTGGCAGACAGTTAGATAAACATCAACAGGTCGGATGCTATAGGGATTTCAAGAGCTGAAGCACAACTACTAAGGGATAACTCAAAATCAGTAGGACATTTGTAATGAACATATATTGCAAAGCTGCTTGTTTTATAAAGATCTTTTAATTAAAACCCAATCATTGTAGCAAGACAACCCCTTTAAGTCTAAGCTTAGCTCATATCTCGCTACAAGATGACCTTGCGAGGTTCTTCCCATTAATTTTTTAGGTAAGCTTTGAACTTTGCTGAGCACAGTCTCTTGGCTATATTCAGAATTCCCATAGAATTGGAAGAACTGTGTAAGAACGGCCATCTCCCTGTTCTCTGACCTCGTTACAAGACGGCCTCAGACCTAAACAAAGAAATTAGGGTCCACTGATGCAGCTGAGACTTACAGAGACTAAACTTTTGCACCAGGACCCATGAGCCTTTTGTGACACCTTCAACCTGATTTCAGGGACTTTTTTTGTTGTGAAATTCTCCTGTAGGAATTTTGTGTAAAAGAACTTTCCTGAATTATTACACACTTGACAAATATTACCAGCTAGTCAAACAGATGAAACAAAAGTGCGGCTTGCAATCAACATTTACGAGCAGCACACTCTGAGTTTGCATTTTGCAGAAATAAATAATTTACTGGAGATTTTACTGTAAGGTTTTAAATCTGTTATAAATAATTCAATATGTTACGCTACATTGGCGGCAGGTGCGCACTGTTTACACGTCTTGTATACAATTAATCAAACCATTCTTTTTACCCTTGTGTCTTACAGCGCAATAACAACGCAAATTAAGGGGAAAATACAGATTAAGATTAAGGGTCGGAGTAAAAATGGGCGGAGGAGGAGGGAGTAGACTTCTTCATACTCTATTTACCAGGGGAGTCAAATTTGATTTGCACGAGGGCCACATCAGCATTATGATTACTTTCAAAGAGCCGTGGTGCGCTACATGATCAGTAAAAGGCCAAAATGTCCTTTAAAGAGGTTTTGCCACAATGTAATGTTGACATGGGATCCTCCAAAATGGGTAATCACTTTTCTAAATATATGTGATTACAAAAAGTGAAGCCTGTGAGAGCTACAGAATTGTTCAGTCCCCCTTAGTTTCCTGAAAGTTTACATTAGACACGACCAGGACACGGACAGGAGCTGATCTGGCCGCACTTGCGTGTTTGCACTTCTTATCTGATGACAGGGAACATGAAGGAGCTTGCAAGGAGTTGGGGAGAAAGTGCAGTGTATGAGGTTTTCTGCTGCATTGAGAATATACTAGTTGTAATGTAATTATTTGAGTAAACATTGCAGACGCTCCCTTCTTCCTCGCTATCTGCTCACCCCCCTCCCTCTCACCCCTGCAGCCATTCATGACTCAGCATGCTTTGTTTATATTCCCTTCTGAGCAGATAAGAGGTAAGGAACTCACTTCGTGGCAAACCCCCTTTAAGATTGTATAATTTAGCGCTGGGTTCATCAATAGGATTGTCAAGGCTGTGTGACTGCCTTAACACAGCAGCGTGAACATGCTTCCAATAAAGTAGCTTTTGGTTTTATTAAAGCATTCAGATTTTGGATTATTCTTGGACTGATTTCTGTGGTGCTTGACAACCTTATCAAAAAGACAGATTGTTAGGCTGGACTGACCAACAAAAAAAAAAAGGAAAAGTTAGCTTACCGTTATCCACAAGATGCAAGTTTGCTCTTAATCTACATTATTTGATTTTTTCTTTTTTCAAAAAATTAAACCTTGGTTAGAACCTCACATAGATATGCTTGCAGTGACTACAGTAGGGGGGAACTTAAAGGGGTTGTTTCACTACAAAGATTAGCTTTCAAAATGTAGGGAACACTAAATGAAGACGTTTTCCAAATATATTGCGTGGCTCATCTTTTTTTTGATAAGGAGCTACAAGTGATTTTATCACCTTCTGTGCTCTCTCTGGTTTCTCTAGTGGCCGACCTGTGTACTCCTTCTCCCCTGCTGTTTGTTCTGATAGCAGGGAGTGAAGTCATCACACAGGTCAGGCCAGCAGTGTGAAAGCTTGTGTGTTATCTGATCTTCAGACAAAATACTAATTACTCTACTGTCTACATTAGCTCAGAAGCTTCTCAGGACCTCAGAGAAGGTAATTTATTTAATCTAGACTGATAAACCAAGAAGTCTGAATGCACAGAGCTCATATACAGTACTATTACAGACAGCTTGACCTGGAAGTGACAGAGCAAAGCAGCATTATTTCATTCATGCATCCCATGACACTTTGAGATGAGACAACCCCTTTAAAGTGAATGTCTACATCTTAATGCCATTTTGTTTTAGATACAATGTCGTTTCATTTCCTCATATCTTATATATTCATTTTCTGATGCAGAACCCAAAATTATTGTTACCCATAGGCTGCATGGTATTAATGTGAATGTAGCCGAGCAGTAATATCATGCATATAGCAAAAAGTAGAGTGGTGGTGCTTTTTAATTGTTTTATAATTATTTCAACCACCCCAAAGCTCCAGCTCACATATTACTGCACAAACGCCACTCATATTCATCACTGAACCATCTGCTGTCTCTGTTCATTATCCTGCTTCTTGCTGCAGGGGACATCTCTCCTAACCCCGGCCCACCCTCCTTTACTGCTCATCCCACCTCCTCCTCTACCTCCCATAGAAACCCTGCTAACCTGCTTGCTATTCGCTGTACGTCTTTTTCTGCCCCTTTTAAGTGTGCTCTATGGAACGCCCGATCCGTCTGCAACAAACTCACTGCTGTTCATGACCTTTTTCTCTCCAACTCCCTCAACCTGCTAGCCCTCACAGAAACATGGCTACAGCAATCTGACACCGCTTCCCTTGCCGCTCTCACCTATGGTGGGCTACACTTCACCCACACCCCCAGACCTGAGAACAGGCCGGGTGGAGGAGTTGGCATACTCCTTTCTCCACACTGCACTTACCAGGTCATTCCCCCTGCACCCTCCCTCACTTTCCCCTCCTTTGAGGTCCACACCCTCAGACTCTTTCGGCCATTTTCCATCAGAGTCGCAGTTGTCTACAGACCCCCCGGCTCTCCCCGCAAGTTTCTGGATCATTTTGCCGCCTGGCTCCCACACTTCCTCTCTACTGAAATACCCACTCTCATCATGGGTGATTTCAACATCCCCATTGATGACCCCATGTCTCCTTCTGCCTCACAGTTTCTTTCATTAAC
This sequence comes from Phyllomedusa bahiana, assembly GCA_025379985.1. Taxonomy (NCBI): domain Eukaryota; kingdom Metazoa; phylum Chordata; class Amphibia; order Anura; family Hylidae; genus Phyllomedusa; species Phyllomedusa bahiana. The sequence continues at coordinate 15,459 of JAODAL010061112.1, read as the reverse complement.
CTCCTCTCTTGGCCTCTCGCAGTTTACTGACTCCCACAAGGATGGGAACTCTCTGGATCTGGTCTTCTGTCATCTTTCCTCAATTTCTAACTTCACTAATTCTCCTTATGCTCTCTCTGACCACAACCTTATCTCCTTCATTATCACTAATTCTCAGCCTTCTCTGGACAAACCTGCTCATCACACATTCCGAAATATCCGCTCCATTAATACTCAGGAACTCACAGACACCATACAGTCCTCACTGCCCCCAATCTCCTCCCTCTCCTGTCCTGACCAGGCTGTCAAACGTTACAATGAAACTCTCACAACCACCCTGGACATGTTGGCACCACTCACACACCGCACCACCAGAGTCAGACGCCCGCAGCCTTGGCACACACCTCAGACTCGTTTTCTCCAGCGATGTTCTAGGTGTGCTGAGCGGCTGTGGAGAAAGTCAAAGCTACCTGCAGACTTTCTCCACTACAAATTCATGCTCAGGACTTATCACACTGCCCTTCACTGCGCCAAACAAAAATATTTCACCTCCCTCATCTCAACACTACACAACAACCCAAAACGCCTCTTTGACACCTTCCACTCCCTCCTAAGGCCTAAAGCTCAGGCTCCGGTCACTGACCTCTGTGCTGAAGACCTGGCCACTCACTTCAAAGACAAAATTGAAAATATCCGGCAAAACATCACATCACAATCCCCAAATAATACCCATCCTGTCCCTCCCCGCACGTCCCCTAATCTACTCTCAGCCCTTGACCCGACGACAGAGGAAGAAGTGTCCAGGCTTCTCCTGTCTGCGCGCCCCACCACATGCTCTACTGACCCCATTCCATCCCACCTCGTCCAGTCTATTTCTCCAGCTGTCCTCTCTCACCTTACTGCTATCTGTAACCTCTCTCTCCACTGGGATCTTTCCATCTTCCTTCAAACACGCCATCATAACACCTTTACTAAAAAAGCCCTCTCTGGACCCATCCTGTGCTGCCAACTACCGACCAGTCTCTAACCTGCCCTTCATCTCTAAACTCCTGGAACGCTTGGTCTACTCTCGCCTAATCCGCTATCTCTCCACTAACTCTCTTCTTGACCCTCTGCAATCAGGTTTCCGCACCCTACACTCCACGGAAACTGCCTTAGTTAAAGTCTCAAATGACCTCCTAACAGCAAAATCTCAGGGTAACTACTCCTTGCTGCTTCTCTTGGATCTCTCTGCAGCATTTGACACTGTTGATCACCAACTTCTCCTCCGCATGCTCAGCACCATTGGCCTCCAGGACACCGCTCTCGCTTGGTTCTCTTCCTACCTCTCTGACCGCTCCTTCAGTGTCTCATTTTCCGGTTCGACCTCCTCTCCTCTTCCTCTTGCTGTTGGAGTTCCTCAGGGATCAGTTCTAGGTCCTCTCCTCTTTTCATTGTATACAGCCCCCATTGGACAAACCATCAGTAGATTTGGCTTCCAGTACCATCTCTATGCGGATGACACCCAATTATACACCTCCTCCCGTGACATCACTCCAGCCCTGCTACCAAACACCAGTGACTGTCTGTCCACTGTCTCTGACATCATGTCCTCTCTCCATCTGAAACTAAACCTCACTAAGACTGAACTTCTTGTCTTTCCGCCATCTACTAACCAACCCCACCCTGCTATTTCTGTTTCTGTATGTGGTACCACCATTTCTCCTAGGCAGCAGGCCCGCTGTCTTGGGGTTATATTAGATTCTGATCTGACCTTCACCCCATATATCCAATCCCTTGCCCGCTCCTGTCACCTGCACCTCAAGAATATCTCCAAAATCCGTCCGTTTCTCACTGTGGAAACAACTCAAACTCTCATTGCTGCTCTTATTCTTTCTAGTCTTGACTACTGCAACTCCTTGCTTATCGGTCTCCCTCTCTGCAAACTCTCCCCTCTCCAATCTGTCCTGAATGCAACAGCCAGGCTCATCTTTCTCTCCAGCCGCTATACTGACGCCTCTACCCTGTGTCAGTCACTGCACTGGTTGCCTATCCAGTCCAGGATACAGTATAAACTCATCACTCTCACCCATAAAGCTCTCCACAATGCTGCACCCCCCTACATCACCTCCCTCGTCTCTGTCTACCACCCGACCCGCTCTCTCCGCTCTGCTTCTGATATCAGGTTACACTCATCGATCATCCGAACCCCTCATGCCCGCCTACAAGATTTCACACGTGCAGCACCAATTCTCTGGAATATGCTACCATGGGCGATCAGGCACATTCACAACCCTCACAGTTTTAAGAGGGCCCTGAAAATACATCTTCTCGGTCTGGCTCACCAAGATCCCTAACTGCTATCACACACGTGTCACTCCCTACACTAGGGCACTCACAGGCACTTATCTGTATATAGATGTACTGTCAGAGTGGCAGGTTCATCCATTTTTCATGTAAACCACCCCCTATTTATGAAACATGGCCGGACCATTGTAAACTTGGCACTTATCGTATGTTTCACCCATACACCCTAATAGATTGTTAGCTCTCACGAGCAGGGCCCTCACACCTTGTGTCTCATTTGTAAGTACTTTTAATGTGTAATGTCTGTATGTTTACCCTTGAATTTGTAAAGTGCTGCGGAATATGTTGGTGCTATATAAATAAAGATAATTATTATTTCAACCCACTCATTTTGGCCAAATTGTAGATCTTTTTCATCTACATCACTTGCTTTACATACAGGAAACTCATGTAAAATGTATTATTTTGGCACATTTTCCCTATGGACAGTTTGCACTATCCATTCATGCCATTTTTTCTTATACCTGAACACATTGATAATAGCTTATTTTTTATCTTTTCATTGCTGCCATTATACAAATGTACATCACATCCATAGAACTATAAGTGAATGTGCTAGAAGGCAGAAACATGTGACTAATGTGCCATCTGTCAATGTAATCACTCTGAACAACGTCTGCTATTGAGGAAATGGCTCTAAAACCTGTCCAAAATAGGTTTAAAAGACCATTTAACCCTTCTCTGTGGATGTATGTAATTAGGAATATTCAAAATGGGCAATTTTTAAAAATCTGGCAGCTATAAATGCAAGTTTTCCAATCACTTAGTTGAGAAAAACACATTTAATACAAATTTATTTAGAAAACTTAGATTCTAAGGTACTAAAAACAATTTGTATATATTTACAATGCAATACCACTGAAGTCCCAACGATTCTGGTGCAAACTAAAGTACATCCCCAAAATATCTTATGTCATACTAGTCTATAAAGAGATTATTTAAGCCTACAACAATTTGAACCTAGGTCCTAATACAAAACCTTTTATAAAGCCCCTACTTATCTTGGGTCAGTTATTATTTGAGTATATTCAAAATTTGTTGCAAAAAAAATGTATGAGACTGAAAATTGGTGTTATACAGTTGAAACTTGAAGTTTACATACACTATATAAAAGACACATCTGCATGTTTTTCTCACTGTGACACAGAATCAGAATAAACCTTACCAGTTTTAGGTCAATTAGGAACCAAAATTATTTCTATTTGCCAAATGCCAGAATAATGTGAAAGAATTTTTTAAGGCATTTGTATTACTTTCTGCAAAGTCAAAAGTTTACATTCATTTCATTAGTATTTGGTAGCATTGCCCTTAAACTGTATAACTTGGCTCAAACATTTTGGATATCCTTCCACAAGCTTCTTACAATGGTTGGTAGGAATTTTGGCCTATTCCTCCTGACAGAACTGGTGTAACTGAGCCATGTTTGTAGGTTGCCTTTCAGCTTTGTCCATAAATCTTCAATAGGATTGAGATCAGGGCATTGTGATGGCCGCTCCAAAACATTGACTTGGTTATCCTTAAAGGGGTTTTGCCACGATGTAATGTTGACGTGGGATCCTCCAAAATGGGTAATCACTTTTCTAAATATGTGTGATTACAAAAATTGCAGCCTGAGTGTGCTACAGGCTGCCTTACCTGCCCTTAGTTACTTCAAAGCTTCTATTAGATAAGACCTGACAAGAGCTGCTGGCCGGGCTTGCGCAGAGAACACTTCTTATCTGATTAGACTGAGCTGCAGAAGCTTTCAAGTCACCGGGTAGAAATATGTTGTTTTTTTGTATGCAGAATCCACTAGTTGTGGTGTGATTATCTGAGTAGATCCCTGCTTTATCTAATGACAGAGAACATGAAGAAGCTTTCAAGCTGCTGTGGAGAAAAGGTGTTGTCTTTTGTATACAGAATACACTAGTTGTAGTGTGATTATTTGAGTGAGCATTTCACACGATCCCTTATGCAGCTCTGTGCTGTGACTGTCTGTCTCTCTCTCTCTCAGCTCCGTGGCTTGTTTACATTTGCTTCTTAGCAGATAAGGCACGTCGTGGCAAAACCCCTTTAAGCCACTTTATAACCAGTTTGGCAGTATGCTTTGGGTCATTGTCTATTTGAAAGACCCATTTCCACCCAAGCTTTAACTTCTTGGCTGATATCTTGTGATGTTGCTTCAAAATTGTAACAGTCTTCTTTCCTCATGATGCCATCTATTTTGTGAAGTGCACCAGTCCCTCCTGCAGCAAAACAACCTCACAACATGATGCTGCCACTCCCGTGTTTCACAGTTGGGATGGTGTTCTTAGGCTTCTAAGCTTCTCCCTTTTTCATCCAAATGTAACGATGGTCATTATGGCCAAAGAGTTCAATTTTAGCTTTGTCAGAGCACAGGACATATCTCCAAAATGTAGTTCTTTGTTCCTGTGTGCATTTGCAAACATTAATCTGGCTTTTTTTAGGTTTCTTTGGGAGTAATGGCTTCTTTCTGGCAGAGTGGCCTTTCGGCCCATATTGATACAATTCACACAATACACTTGTTTCACTTTGGATAATGACAATCTTACCAGCTTCCACCAGCATCTTCACGAGATCTTTTGCTTTTGTTCTTGGGTTTATATGCACGTTGGACTAAAGCACGTTCAAATCTGAGAAACAGAACCCATCTCCTTCTTGAGCGGTATGATGGCTGGACATTCTCATCTTGTTTGTACTTGTGTAGAATTGCTTGCACAAATGAAAGAGACACCTTCAAGTATCTGGAAGTTGCACCCAAGGATGATCCAGACTTGCACAAGTCCACAATTCTCTTTCTGATATCACAGCTAATTTCTTTAGACTTTTCCATTATGTTACACACAGTGTGTTTCTCATGTGCAATTAAAAAAAATCCACAGGTGTGTCTCTAACACAGATGTTGCAAATAAACTTATCAGAAGCTTAAAAAACATGATACCATCACATGGGCTGTCCCAAATTGTTTAAAGGCAAAGTAATCCTAGTGAACGTAAACTTTTGACTTTTCAGAAAGCAATAAAAAAGGTGGGGAAAAAGGAACAGGTCCAGTGAGCTTAACCTAGTATACTGGATTGTTGATGCAGAGAAAGGTAAAATCCCCTAAGAGATGGATGCCAGTTGCTCCATGCAAGAGAAAAATTTCCTTTCCTACTCAGGATATGGCTATCAGAATAATGCATGGATCAACATACTAGCTCCATAACCTAGTCTCTATAACCTTTAATATTTTATTTTTCAAGAGAGGCATCTAGGCCCTTCTTTAACTTGCTAAATGACTCCACCATCACAAACTCTTGTGGCAGCAAGTTCCATGGTCTCACTGCTATTACAGTAAAGAGTCCTCATCTGTGGTGATTGTGAAGACTTAGAATGCCCACTTGTCATTTTAAGAGGCCTAGGTATAAAAAGATCATTCAAGAGACATGTATACCAGTCCTTTCCTTTGAGCTGTCCTTTTTCCAAGCTGTATAACGCCAAGTTTTAAAGTCTGTCTTGGCACTGCAACCATTTATTCTCCTAACCAACTTGATCACCTTCCTCTGCATCAGCACAGCAATTCAATGTATCTTAAAAATGGGCTATCCAGTTTGGAAAAACCCATTTTAATACACTATTAAGATATTTTAAGTTCACTAAGTGAGGATATCTTATTTAGGACCCAATAAACAGTGAGGTCCATAAATATTTGGACAGAGACCACATTTTTTTCTAATTTTGGTTCTGTACATTCCCACAATGCGTTTTGAACAAAACAATTCAGATGCAGTTGAAGTTCAGACTTTCAGCTTTAATTCAGTGGGTTGAACAAAATGATTGTATAAAAATGTGAGGAACTAAAGCATTTTTTAAATTCAATCCCTTCATTTCAGGGGCTCAAAAGTAATCGGACAAATCAAATAATTGTAAATAAAATGTTAATTTCTAATACTTGGGTGAAAATCCTTTGTTGGCAGTGACTGAAGTCTTGAACTCATGGACAAACACCAGACGCTGTGTTTCCTCCTTTTTAATGCTCTGCCAGGCCTTTATTACAGTGGTTTTCATTTACTGTTTGTTTGAAGTTTAGTCTTTAACAAGTGAAATTGATGCTCAATTGGGTTGAGATCAGGTGACTGACTTGGTCATTCCACGTCTTTGCTTTAATAAACTCCTGGGTTGCATTGGCTTTATGTTTTGGCTCGTTGTCCGTCTGTATTCTGAAAAACCAACCAATCCGCTGCATTTGCCGGGATTTGGAGCACATAGTAGGTCTCTGAATACTTCAGCATTTATTACGCTGCTTCTGTCCTGTGTTACATCGTCAATCAACACTAGTGACCCAGTGCCACTGGCAGCCATGCATGCCCAAGCCATCACCCTGCCTCCGCAATGTTTTACAGACGATGTAGTATGCTTTAGATCATGAGCTGCACCACATCTTACCCATACTTCTTTCTTCCATCATTATGGTAGAGGATGATCTTGTTTTCATCTGTCCAAAGAATGCTCTACCAGAACCGTGCTGACTTTCTTAGATTTTTTTTACATTTTTTTATCAAAGTCCAAACTCTTTTATTCCTGAAGCTTATGAGTGTCTTGTATCGTGCAGTGAACTCTCTGTATTTACTTTCATGCAGTCTTCTCTTTATGGTAGATTTGGATATTGATATGCCTACATCCTGGAGAGTGTTGTTCATTTGGTTGGCTGTTGTGAACGGGGTTCTCTTCACCAAAGAAATTATTCTGCGATCATCCACCACTGTTGCCTTCTATGGGCGTCCAGGTCTTCTTACATTGATGAGTTCACCAGTGCTTTCTTTTTCAGGATGTATCAAACTGTAGATATTGCCACTCCTAGTATTATAGCAATTTCTCGAATGGGTTTCTGTTTTTGCAGCTTAAGGATACCTTGTTTCACCAGGATGGAGATCTCTTAACCGCATGCTTTCTTCCCAGTAAAATCTTCCAAATGCAAGCATCACACCTCAAATCAACTCAAAGCCTTTTATCTGCTTAACTGAGACTGACATAGCGAAAGAATTACACACACCTGCCCATGAAACAGCATTTGAGTCAATTGTTCAATTACTTATAGTCCCTTTTAAAACAGTGTGGCACAAGTTAAGGAGCTGAAACTCCTAAACCCTTCATCCAATTTTAATGTGGATACCCTCAAATGAAAGCCGAAAAACTGGAATTTATGTCCATTATATAACTATAGCTTGAATATGTTTCAGTAAACAAGTAAAAAAAATACCTAAATTTGTGTCCGTGTCCAAATGTAAACTTAACTGTATTAGCCAGTCAAGGTGCAGAGTGACTACAAAGAGCATCCTCTACCGCTCTAAAGGATACAACATATCTATGTATTAAACACAGCCCATTTACATCAGAGAGAATTATATAATGCTTCAATTCACCTAGAGTGGTCCTAGTGGAGAACTAATCATTTACTGCCACGGTCTTTTGCAAATTACAGATTATTAGCGGGGGTGCCAGATGGGATACTAAAGTGAATAGGTATATTTAGGGAACCCTAGTAACAGGTAGTTAAAAGTATTTAGAAGTCAGCTTGGAGGTATGTGTAGATACATAGATAATTCCATGCTTTAAAAAAAAAAAAAGAAAAAAAAACATATATCCTCTGTATAAAGCCCATGAAACCCCAAATCACATATGTTCCTTCCCTTTGATGCAGACGTTATCCACCAGACTTTAATAATTACAAAAGTCCACCACTCCATACCCCTGTTTTAATGTTCTTGAAGCCTCAGACTTCAGAATAAAGGAGTCAATGTGGTAGTCAGTGGCTGAATGAACAATCACCTCTCTGTATATAACACCATTTTTTTTCTTTACAACTATAACCCACAGCGGTTATTGATGGTCAAGTAGGTACTTCAAAGGTTTTAAATCCAAAAATTGGGACAGCGTATTTCAAGACAGCCAAAAGATGTAATGATAAAAAAATCACGATTTATTTCACATCCATAGATGAATAAAAACTTTTAGAGGCAAAATAGAGAAACATGAAAAGACATCCTCGAAAAGACATCCTCAAAAAGTACTGACGCGTTTCTGGCACCTCCGTGCCCTTAGTCGTAGCAAGTTGTTATACAAATCTGTCAGTTTAAATAGTTACACAACTCTAAAATCATTACAGACAGAAACTACTCACCTGTCGGTTTTTTCCTTCACAGGTTTCCATTTTCTTACCTTATGCAGAACTTCTATAGTATATCCAAGTATAAAATGGAGATCGTGTATAATCAAATATCAATCTCTGACCCTTGTAACCATTTCACTTGGTGGTTGATCTTGTTTTCAAGTCAAGCCCTTAAATTAATATTCCAATCTCCGACATTTATAGCATAAAAGTTTTAAAAATGTGAGTCTCATCTCAAGGTCCCTAAACTTCTCCATGCAAAATGGATAGGTGGTCGCACACGCAGGGAACTCTCAGTTCACTTCAATGGTATTCCAACTGAATATACTTGCTTAACTGTACTTGGAACTCCTACAAAACAGAATGGAGAGTGACATGCATACATGCCTACTTTTCTATTCCGCTCTTCAAATGTAAAAAAAAATAGAACATCGGAATAGCCCTTTCAGTGCCCCCAAAAAGTAGACTTGAAGAACCCTTAGAAAAAACAGCTGTGACCATTCCTGATGCACCAAGAATAATGATCACCCATTCAATACAAAACCCTTCCAATGTTTAGTAAATTAAAAAAGGGGCACCATTTCCACCCCACCTCCCAAGTAAATCTACACCTCTTACCCCCATAGTCTTACTGACACTTTAATGACATACAAATCACGAGTGGTGTGTCAGTGAACATAAGGAGAAGGTTTTATTATTCCATAATGACCTGAGTACTATGTGAAACACTGCTTAATGTACCCATGGGGCACCATAGTCTTACAGAAGAACTTTATTGCTGTTGAGGTCTTGCTTCTTATTATTAAGGTGGCACAACCCCCTCAGTTTTTCAGGTTGTAGGCATAGATATTCCCAAGCAATGTTCTCAGCTCTTCATTTTATTGGTTGCATATGGCTTTTTCCTCTCGCCATTCTCCATTTTCTTGGATAGGTCTCCTTCCAGCTCACATTCTCTGCTCACAGTTGAGAAAAGACTTCCACTACTATGTGTCTACCATACAAGGTGGTTGCCAAACCTATAACGGTTATACTTGATTGGCATACATATGTATTTTATATCCTTTTTGGTTTCTTTGTTTGAAAAGGCAGCAATAAAAGAAATAGGTGGCAGCCATGTTTGATAGTAGAAGCAACAGTCATACACTGAAGCACCATGATATGTAGGTGAAATGCACACATAGCTGGACATGTGGCAAACTATGCAACTCTAACATACTTATAACATACCTTGTACAGAGGCCTAAGCATGGCAGATCTGGAGTTTCTTTTAACTGACATGAATAAACCTTACCCATTTTAGGTCAATCAGGATTACCAAAATGATCTATATTTGCCAAATGCCAGAATGAGAAAGAAAATTTAAGGCATTTTTATTACTTTCTGCAAAGTCAAAAGTTTCCATACACTACGATTGCAATGCCTTTAAACAAGGGACAGCCCATATGATGTGATGTCATGTCTTTGGAAGCTTCTGATAGTTATTGGCAACATCTGAGTAGCACACTAGAAACACACTGTTTCTGTGTGTAACATCATGGGAAAGTCTAAAGAAATCAGCCAAGATGTCAGGAAGAGAATTTTGGATCTGCACAAGTCTGGATCATCCTTGGGTGCAATTTCCGGATACTTGAAAGTGCCTCGTTCATCTGTATAAACAATCATATGCAAGTGCAAACAAGATGGGAATGTCCAGCCATCATACCGCTCTGGGAGGAGACAGGTTCTGTGTCTCAGATTAACGTGCTTACCAGCTTCCGCCAGCATTTTATCAAGGTCTTTTACTTTTGTTCTTGGGTTGATATGCACGTGTCAGACCACAGTAAAAGGAGCACTGTGTCAACATGGGCTGACAAACCACTCTGCCAGAAAGAAGCCAATACTCCAAAAGAAACAAAAGCCAGAATAATGTTTGCAAATGCACACAGGAACAAAGACCTACATTTTTGAGACATGTCCTGTGATCTGACGAAACCAAAATTGAACTGTTTGGCCATAATGACCATTGCTTTGCTTGGAGGAAAAGGGAGAAGCTTGGAATCCTAAGGACACCATCCCAACTGTAAAACACGGGGGCGGCAGCATCATGTTGTGGGGGGGGGTTGCTGCAGGAGGGACTGGGGCACTTCACAAAATAGATGACAGCATGAGGAAAGATGATTATGTAGCAATACTGAAGCAACATCTCAAGACATCAGCCAGGAAGTTAAAACTTGGGTGGAAATGTGTCTTCCAAATGGACAACGACCAGAGACATACTGCCAAACTGGTTACAAAGTGGCTTAAGGATAACAAAATCAATGTTTTGGGGTGGCCATCACAAAGCCCTGATCTCAATCCTATAGAAAATTTATGGGCAAAGCTGAAAAGGCAGGTGCGAGCAAGGTGACCTACAAACATGGCACAGTTACACCAGTTCTGTCAGGAGGAATGGGCCATAATTCCTACCAACTATTGTGAGAAGCTTGTGGAATGATATACAAAACCTTTGACCCAAGTCATACAGTTTAAGGGCAATGCTACCAAATACTAATGAAATGTATGTAAACTTTTGACTTTGCAGAAAGTACTAAAAATGCCTTAAATTCTCTCTCTCATTCTGTCAGAGAGTGAGAAAAACATTCATATGTGTCTTTTTATATAGTGTACGGAAAGTATTCAGACCTCGTTAAATTTTTAACTCCGTTTCATTGCAGCCATTTGGAAAGATCCAAAAGTTAATTTTTTTGCTCATTAATGTCCACTCTGCACCCCATCTTGAAAAAAAAAAAAATTAGAAATGTAGATATTTTTGCAAATTTATTGAACAAGAAAAACTGAAATATCACAGTCATAAGTATTCAGACCCTTTGCTGTGACACTCATATTTAATTTACATGCTGTCGATTTTCTTCTGATTCTCCTTGAGATGGGTCTACTCCTTCATTGGTGTCCAGCTGTGTTTAATTAAAACTGATTGGACTTGATTAGGAAAGGCACACGCCTGTCTATATAAGAGCTGACAGTGCATGTCAGAGCACATGAGATTCATGAGGTCTAAGGAACTGCCCAAGGAGTTCAGAGCCCGAATTGTTGCAAGGCACAGATCTGGCCAAGGTTACAAATGAATTTCTACAGCACTCAAGGTTCCTAAGAGCACCGTGGCCTCCAAAATCCTTAAATGGAAGAAGTTCGGGACTACCACAACTCTTCCTTGACCTGGACGTCCAGCCAAACTAAGCAATTGTGGGAGCCTTGATGAGAGAGGTAAAGAGGAACCCCAAGATCACCGTGGCTGAGCTCCAGAGATGCAGTAGGGAGATGAGAGAAAGTTCCACAAAGCCAACTATCACTGCCCTCGTCAGTGCAAGACATATGAAAACCGCATACAGTTTGCAAAAAAACACATGAAGGACTCTCAGACTATGAGAAATAAGATTCTCTGGTCTGATGACACGAACATGGAAGTTTTTGGTGTTAATTCTAAGTGGTATGTGTGGAGAAAAACAGGCACTGCTCATCGCCTGCCCAATACAATCCCAACAGTGAAACATGGTGGTGGCAGCATCATGCTGTGGGGGTGTTTTTCAGCTGCAGGGACAGGACAACTAGTTGTAATTGAAGGAAAGATGAATGTTGTCAAGTACAGAGATATCCTGGATGAAAACCTCTTCAAGAGTGCTCTGGACCTCAGACTTGGCCCTAGGTTCATCTTCCAACAAGACAATGACCCTAAGCACACAGCTAAAATAAAGCAGTGGCTTCAGAACAACTCTGTGACCATTCTTGACTGGCCCAGTCAGAGCCTTGACCTAAACTCAATTGAGTATCTCGGGAGAGACTTGAAAATAGCTCTCAACCAACGTTCACCATCCAACCTGAAGGAACTGAAGAGGATCTGCAAGGAAGAATGGCCGAGGATCCCCAAATCCAGGTGTGAAAAACTTGTTGCATCATTCCCAAGACGACTCATGGCTGTACTAGCTCAAAAGGGAACTTCTACTCAATATTGAGCAAAGGGTCTGAATATGGTGATGTTTCAGTTTTTCTTCTTTAATAAATTTGCAAAAAGATCTACGTCTATGTTTTTTTAAATTTCAAGATGGGGTGCAGAGTAAACATTAATGAGCCAAAAAATGAAGTTTTTGGATCTTACCAAATGGCTGCAATGAAACAGAGTGAAAAATTTAAAGGGGTCTGGTTACTTTCCATACCCACTGTATAGAATGAATAGAGAGATAGTTGCATATGTGCATGGATTTCTCTGTTTAGTTCTGTAAGAGTTACAGGTCTGCCTTAAAAGGGATTAGAAAGCGGTGCATAATTTCTTGATAACTCATTTAAATGATCTAATAAAACTACCAAGAGATACATTTAACAGGATTTCTCACACACTGATGGTATATCAAAAGAACATGCCATTAATGTGTGACAGGTACCGTTCCCAGAAATTGCACCTTCACCTACCTCAGGAACGCGGAGAAAAGCCATCCCCCAATGGTCTTGTGCATGGCACAAAAACAGGACAAATACTGGCCGGATAAACCAACCGGTATTTGTCCTGTGCCGTGTAAACAGCCTCAAAGTCACCATTCAGAATGGAGAGTTCGTTTTTCTACAGGAGTTCTGTGTACAGCTGAACACATCACTCAGCTGTACTCGGAACTCCCACAGTAGAGAATGGAGAATACTGGGCAATCCCAACCTACTTTCCATTCTTAGTTGAAACTTTCAGAGGCTCCTTTCCCAGATGTGTGTGAGCTCCAGCGGTGGGACCTGCACCTATCACACACTGATAAAATATTCCATCAATATGCCAACAGTGTGTAAGATGAGAATAATCTCTTTATGGGCTTGTCCCCACAGCAAGGGTTATATGTCAGTTTTTCAGTTGGTATGCGCTTTTAGAAACCATCTGAAAACCAACAAGCAATGCACTCCATAGACTTAAATAGAAAATCCGTTCAGCAGTCCCCACTGAACGGATTTTCTGCCAGAATGTTTTTCACACCACCGGTGGTCCAAGAAACGTAGAACATGTTCATTTTTCTGCCCAGTTATTGGGCAGAACATTAACATGTGAATGGCTTGAATCTGCAAACCGCGGACAAAAACCATGTGCCAAAAAAGACAAAATTGTCGGTGTCGTGGGAATGCACCCTAAGAGAGAAACTAGTATAATGGCCAATTAGTCTATCAGCCTGTGCTATGCACATGGCCATAGCCCATGTTAAGGCAGTTTTAGGATTTTGGTCATATAAAGCCATAAAAAAAAAAGTCTTGGTAAAATAAGAATAAAGAATCCACAAGGTAAATTAGTCTGAATTGAATTCATTTAATTTCACACAATGAATAACATATGAATAGGATTATTATTTTTTTTGTTTTTTTGTTTTAGTTAAGTGCTCTATACTGCTAACCTGATTTGGTAGCGAAAAAACTGAGCTTTCTTTAGAAAAAAAAAAAAAAAGAAAAAAAAAATTAAAAACCAACATCTAGGATCATGACATAGCATGACAAGAAAGCATGCCTGATGTACCTATGCATCATATAACCGCAATTTCATATTCATTTTGTTTTGTTTTTTTTTCATTTTTTGTTTTTAAATGTACAAAAATGCTTCATGAATAAAAACTGTTACAAAAAGAACATTTCAAAAATGAAAATGTTTTTCTTCCCTCTAATTAAATTTAAAATACAAATACAATTTTTTTTGTTCTAAAATATGTTTACATACAATCAAAGTAGAACATGCAAGTACACTTTAAAAAAGGCTTTTAAAAACCACTTATGAATACAAACTAAAAATTAGCCAGCACGACTTGTAAAACAATTTTGTGCCCCGTTCTTTTGTTTTTTTCCTTAAATATATACATATATAACATTTCATGTGCATTACTTAAAAAATGTTAAAAAAAAAAAACACGCAACGGGGGACTAAAAACTAAAACCCCCAACGTTGATAGATTGGCAGCTCATTCATGTATCGATATAATGTCTTCCTTTCCTTGTAGTGTAAATATAGACGTAAAATTATTAAACTGAGGAGCGGGGTGGGGTGTGGATGTGCTTTTGAATTTAAGTGGGAACTGCATTATACTTCATGGTTAAAACTTAGATCAATAAACAGCTGAGCCTGCGAGTAAGCTACTGACGACATAAAATTAAAAAGAAAAAAAACAATTTGGATTATTACACCAAAATTAGAATGTAGAGATTTTTAGGGGGAAAGAAAATTACAGTGGGAAAAAAAAACTGCCCTAATAACTGTAGAAAAATCAAGAGTCCATTTTCTAACACTTGAATATCGAGTGTTTCAGTTGTTTAAATTTTCTTCTTGATTTTAGTATCCAGCAGTTACATGATAATAAACTTCTTTTTCATTTTGTTGGGGAAAAAACCCAAATGCAAAAACACTGTTTGAAACCCCTTTTTTTAACCATTTAGCTGGTTTTTTATACAGTTAACAAAAATGTTCCTTGTACTCTGCAGTGGGTTACCGGCATATATTAGACTTTGAAGCAAAAAAAAAGTGTAACAAAACTACTGTAAATAGATTGGTAAAAAACGCTTAAAAAGGACAAACCCTAAAAGAAAATTACACCCATATGAGCAATTGTGGGGCCTCTGTAGTGCATAAATAGTAACCAAAATTGGTCCTGGAGAAAATTTAAAATCATGGTGATTTTAAAGTTGGCAAAACCAAATGTTTGAATATCTAAATTGTCAATCTTGCACCTGAGATTGAAAAGTCACCTGTATCACAAGTGTAACATCGATTTTCTCAAAAAATATCCACTATGGAGCGGATATGCCTTTTTCTATTAAAATTTAGTAATTTGTTCCTGAGGGCTTTTTGTAAATTTTTTTTTTGGTTTCAAGTGGTCCAGAAAGGGAGTACTGGCGTAAGGAATTCAAGAATTATGTGAAGAAGCTGATCAGGTCTTGATACTTCAACTAATAAGTAACAAACTGCTTCAAAGCATTCAAAAGGCAAGTAATGATCTACG
>JAODAL010061111.1:0-20516 GCA_025379985.1 Phyllomedusa bahiana | reverse complement strand
ACCGCTGTGCCTCACAGTGGTATGTGGAGCAGTACTTGGGGAGGCTGAGATGTGGTGGTGGTGGAGGGGGAAAGGAGGCGGACATTGGCGCGGGTGCAGCAGTTTGACAACGTGGAGGAAAAGGGGCCCGTCTCCTGTCCAAGTGTTGGTGTGCCTGGGCTGGAAGCACATTCACCCAGTGGGCCGAAAAGGACATGTACTGGCCCTGACCGTAGTTACAGCTCCAGACGTCCGCGCTGCCGGTGACCTTGGAACAAACCGATAAGCTCAAGGACTGCCCCCTTCTGTTTATAATATTTATGAAGTGCTGGTACTGCCTTTTTGGAAAAGAAATTACGGTTTGGAACTCTCCATCTCGGCTTGGCACAAGCCATTAGTTTCTCTAAAGGGTGAGAGTCCACCTTTTGGAAAGGAGGGACTGCAGACCAAAAACTTGGACAGGAGAAACGGTCAGCTGCTGCACCTTAGGATGGTTGGACGCATACTGTTGTCTCTTTGCAATCGCCTCGCTAAGAGCGCTGGCGCCATGAGTAGCGAGGAGCAAGCATCTGGACCGGAGATGATGTCAAAGAGAAAACAGCTCCCTTCTGCAGAGGTGTGTGAGCTTGACTGGCTGCAATGGCATGCGTGCCACTGGCCGCTGCTGCTGCGCGGTGCCACCCACATCTGAGCCACGTTTCTCCCAGGCCACCGGATGGTGACGCTGCATGTGTTGACGCAGGGCCTTTGGCCAACGTTAGCTCCCTGGCCCACGCTTCACTTTCCCTGCCCACAGATTCACATATACCCATATTCGGCTCCTCCGGTGTCTTAGCAAAGAACTCCCACACCGCCGAGTATCGGATTTTACCCCAAGCTCCGCATGAGTGACTACTGCCGCCGCGCCCGTTGGAGCCCCCGTGCCCTACTTTCTTGACCCCGCCCAAGCGGGTTTATTTACCCCGTTGCCCCGCTTGGCTCCCGACCTCACACTGCTGCTATCCTGCAGACTCACGGCCACACGACCCACTTCTGGCTGGCTGCTGCCTGGGCGCGCAAGCTGACGCCCTCTTCTCCCGACATGATGAAGCCCTTGCTTTACCCGGCTCCCCAAATGCGGTCGGCAAAATCATCATCTATTTGTGTTTCATCGTCACTGCTGTCCCATACCGTCTTTTGGTATGCCGAGCTGACCTCTCACAACATGACCTCCCATGCCACTCTCCACATCTATACTTTGCCGCCTACTGCAAAAAGCAGCGATATTGGCCCCATTTCTTCGCTGCCAAGTAGCAGCTGACTGCCCGCCTCAAATCGTTCATCCTCGCTATATAGTGGCGCTGAGCCAGACCACATAGTAGATCTCTGGCTGAGGGAACCGGATGGACAGAGGCGGGCTGAGGACAGGTGAGGGCCGCTGACCCCTCCCGGCCATGCCAACTAATGGTTTGTCTGACGTTCCACCGACTCTTGGCTGGGGGTTTTCAGATGTCATCGGGGGGAAGTGGATGACCTAGTCAACCAATCAAGAACCCTTGGTTGCTGAACAACCACGGCCGCTAGATGACAGCGGCAGTTTTTGGCCTCACCGAGTGACCCTGCTGCGACGTTCCACTTGCTGTGCTGCGACCTGGGGCTGTTCCAGGAATGTTTGTGCCACTCGCAGGTGCAGAGCCGCCACCTCTCTGTCTAACATACTGTTTGTTCTAATGTACAGTACTGTTTGATGAGTAGATATCTCGTATATGATAATTACACACCTGTTTTGATCTCCAAATGAACCCAGTAACAAGCTTGGGTAAACCCTGGAAATAAAATTGCGCTCCACAAATGGGCAGGAAAATTGACTTGTATGTGCCGTTTAAAAAATCTGTGTGTTTTACTAAATGTAAAAAGCACAACCAGGCATAAATTAACTATCGGACATCGAAATTAGGTACAGGAAAAAGTATATATTTTTGCCGTTTGAAAAAGCGGTTTATTTTTTGTCAGCACACAGCAAAGCAACGATTATTAACCCCTGGATGTAATTGCGCCAAAGAATTGAGCACCAAAATGAAGTGGTATGTTGAATTGTAATAAATACGCTGTTTCTTTAAATGAATACAAACAGGAACTGGCTTAGATCCACTTGGATATTGAATGTATATGCAGCTGCAGTGGAACGCAACTGGATTTCAGATACAATACCCCAAAAATTAGAAATAAGAACATTAAGAGAAGCAGTCTCTGGGGCAAGATGAGACCCCCCCACAAAAATCGCTGTAAAAAAAATAAATTTTTTTCAGTAAGAGCTATCACCCGCGGAAGCACCTTCCCTGATGGCACAGTGAGAGGTGTGAGCCCCCAAAGGTCGCGCCCGGACTTTTATAGTCGGTGACGTCCCCGGAACCCCGGGCCGGTCTCTGTTTGGGCTTATCTCGGGAAAGGGTCATGCAGGCTACCCCTTCCCCCCCAGGGGTTCTTTGCCCCATGTAGTCCCTGGCTCGCACCCATTTTATCAATAAAAAGGGAAACTTTTGTTAATAAACCTTTAATTTTCCCCCAAAAACTTCGATTTCCCTTCCAAAACCGAATTTTTCCCCCTGAAATTCAAAACCCGTTCCACTTGTTAGAATCAATTCGGCCCATCTCTATTTCTGCATTTATCCAAAACAAAAAAAAAAAAAAAATTTTTTTACCCGGGATTACATTAAATAAAAAAACCCTTTTTCGACTTACTTAAAAAATTCAACTTACAAACAAAACCTACACCCCTATTTTGTACGTAACCTGGGGACGGCCTGTACTGTAAAAGTCATTACCCGGGGCCTGATGCATCGGAAGGGGGTTTGGGTTTTTGGGGGAAAATGGAAATTTCCAAAAATGTTGCCTCCGGAGGGTAGAACATTACAAAGGGCAAGGGCTTCCTAAATGATAAAAAATAAAGGTAAAAACCCAAAAATTTTTTTTGGGGGATTTTGAACTTTTGGCTTATTCTTGCATATAAAACATTTTAAAAGGTATGTTTAACCTGGAGGGGAAAGTTTTTTTAAAACCCTACTAAGTTTGATGAATAAAGAGTGTGTGGAAATTTTAAAGTTCGTCTGGCCGGGATTTAATCTGGGGGGAATTGGAAAGGGCAAGTTGTAATTTATTAAACCAAAATTTCCCGGGGGGAACAACAGAAAAAGCCAAAACCAGGGGGGGTATTTACTAGCACAGGCTTGTCCGTGGAGCTCACAGGTTTTTTTAAGCTCCCTTTTCAAAGGGTGTTTAAAATATTTTGGGTAGTAGATACCTGATAGGCGATATTGGTGCTCTTTATAACTTCAAACTCCTGAGTATCCTCCTGGACGTTCAGCAGACAGGGACACAGCATGCTAGGAAGAGATAAGAGACATGCTTGTTATACAGACTCATGTCTATAGTCCTTGAAGGTCCATATCTGTGCTGTATGTGCCAACACTGCTGCTAAAATATACAGAAAATACAAGAATGCCGGTTCATTATATAATACATTCTGATAGGATCTGGAGCTTTGGTTTTTTTTAAAAGAGCTTTCCCAAAACCCCGCATAGATAAAATAATCAAACTGTCCTTTCCCGCGCCCCCCCTAGGGGGAGCTTACTGCATACTGGTTTATCATTAAGTTTTAATGAAAATTTCAGTATAAAGTTTTCTTCTATGCTTGGGCAAAAAGGGTGCCAACCATTTTTATAAATTTTTGTAAGTTTTTCTTATAAACTTTTTTGTTTTAAATTTTAAAAAAAAGGGATTTGTTTAGAAAAATTTCTTTGGCAGTAATCCAAATTTTTTTCTTTTTATCCCCCTACTGTTGTGTAACAAGGTATTATAGAAAAAACAGTCTCACCTGGCCCACAACCCCTTTTTTGGGCCCCCGAGCTTTGTTTGGGGCCCTGTCATGATGGCCAGCCGGGGGTGCTTTTCCCGGGAGAAAGGCAGAGAAAAAGAGGCAGAGAAACAAGAGGGCCCTGTGCGTAGTGCAGGATGGGCACCCCGGAATCAAATCCACCCGGGGGCCCCCGAATCAATCCCCTGGTGGGGCCCCCCGAAAAAAAACTCCACTGGTGTACCCCCAAAATCCTCTCCCCCTGGGGGCTGCAAGAAAAAAACTCCACCGGGGGGACCCCCCAAAAATCAAATCCCCGGTGGGCCCCAAAATTTAACTTCCCCTGGTGGAACCCCCAAGGGAAACAACTCCAAATGGTGGGGCCCCCCAAAAATCAACTCCCCTTTGGGGAGGCCCCCAAAAATCAAATCCCCCTGGTGGAAAACCCCAAAAATCAACTCCACTGGTGGAAAAACCCCAAAATCAACTCCATTGGGGGGGACCCAAATTTTAACTCCACTGGTGGGAAACCCCCAAGAATCAACTCCACTGGGTGGCCCCAAGAAAAAACCCACTGGTGGGGCCCCAAAATTTAATCCCCTGGTGGACCCCCCAAAATCAAATCCCCTGGTGGGGCCCCAAAATCAACTCCACTGGGGGGCCCCCAAAAATCAACTCACTGGTGGAAACCCCAAAATCAAATCCACTGGTGGCCCCCAAAATAACTCCACGGGTTTGGAAACCCCAAAAAATCAACTTTCCCCTGGGGGAGCCCCAAGAATCAACTCCACTGGGGGGCCCCCAAAAACAATTCACTGGTGGGCCCCAAAAATCAACTCCCCCGGTGGGCCCCCCAAAAAACCAAATTTCCCCGGTGGCCCCTAAGAATCAACTCCCTGGTGGCCCCCAAAAAATCAATCCACGGGGGCCCCCAAGAATAAAAATCCAAATTGGGGACTTTCCCAAAAAATTTAACTCCCCTGGTGGGCCAAGAATCCCTCTCCCCTGGTGGCCCCCAAGGGGAAACAACTTTCCCCTGGTGGGTCCCCAAAAAATCAAACTCCATTTTGGACCCCAAAAATTTAACTCCCCCTGGTAGACCCCCAAAATCAAAATCCCCTGGGGCCCCCAAGAACCAAATCCATGGTGGGTCCCAAGGGAAAAAAAACTCCAACCCTTTTGGCCCCCCAAGAATCAACTCCCCTGGTGGGCCCCCCGGAAAACCCAAATTCCCCTGGTGAGCCCCCAAGAATATCTCCACTGGTTGGGCCCCCGAATTTATCTCCACTGGGTTTGGGGGCCCAAAAAAAACATTTCCCTTATGGGCCCCAAGAATCATCTCCACTGGTGGGCCCCAAAAAAATCAAACTCCATGGTGGGACCCCCCCGAAAAATCGGGACGGGTGGGCCCAAAAAATAGCTCCATTAGTGAGCCCCAAGAATCAACTCCCCTTGGTGGGACCCAAGAATCAATCCCCTGGTGGGGCCCCAATAATCAACTTTCCCCGGTGGACCCCAAAAATCAACTCCACCCGGTGGGGAACCCCCCGAATTTAATCCACTGGTGGCCCCCAAAACAATCCCCTTTGGGGGACCCCAAGAATCAATCTTTACTGGGGGAGCCCAAGAATCAACTCCACTGGTGGAAAACCCCCAAAAATCATTCCACGGTGGGGCCCCCCAAAAATTCCCAAATTACTGGTGGACCCCCAAAAAATAACCCCCATGGTGGACCCCCAAAAATCAAATCCCTGGTGGACCCCAAAAGGGGTTTAACCCCCAAATGGGGACCCAAAAATCAACTCCCCTGGTGGAGCCCCCAAAAAGCATCTCCATGGTGGAAACCCCCAAAAATCATCTCCAGGTGGAGCCCCAAAAATCCCAAATCCACTGGTTTTCCCCAAGAACCCCCCTTCCCCCCGGTGGCCCCAAAACCAAAACCCCCTGGGGGCCCAAGAATCAACTCCCCCCCCTGGGGGCCCCCAAAATCAACCCCCACGGTTTTCCCCTAGAAACAACTCCAATGGTGGCTCCAAAAAAATCATCTCCCCTGGGGCCCCAAAGAATCATCTCCACTGGTGGCCCCCAAAAATCAAATCCACTGGGGGGGTTTCCCCAAAAAATCAACTCCCCTGGTGGGCCCCAAGAAACCAAAAAACCACTTTGGGGGCCCCCAAGAATCAACCCTTGTGGCCCCCAAAAAATCAACTCCACTGGTTTTCCCCTAAAAAACTTTCCCCTGGTTTAGCTCCAAGAATCAACTCCCCTGGTGGCGCCAAGGGAAACATCTCCATGGGGGCGGGAAAAAATCATCTCCCCGGTGGGTCCCAAGATATTCTCCACTGGTGGGCCCAAAGAATCATCTCAACGGTGGGACCCCCCCAAAAAATCAACCCCCACTGGGGACCCCCGAAAACATCTGCAAGGGTGGGTCCCAAAAATTTAGCTCCAATTTTTCCCCCAAGAATCAACCCATTGGTGGGGCCCAGAAACAACTCCCCTGGTGGACCCCCAAAAAAATCCCAAATCCATTTGGGGGAACCCCCCCAAAAATCAACCCCCACTGGTTTGGGCCCCCCAAAAACCAAAATCCCCTGGGGCCCCCAAGAATCAACTCCACTGGTGGACACCAAAAAATCAAAAACCCCCTGGGGACCCAGGAATCAAAATCCACGGGGGGACCCCCAAAAAAACCCCCACTGGGGACCCCAAAAATCAAACTCCACTGGGGGCCCCCCAAGAATCAACCCCACTGGTGGGACACCAAAATCCTACTCCAAATGGTGGGGCCCCCAAGGGAAACATCTCCCTTTGGGTTTGGGGCCCAAGAATCAACTCCAATGGTGGACCCCCAAGGGGGCAAAATTTCCCCTGGTGGAAACCCCAAAATCAAACCACTTTTTTGGACCCCAAAAATTCAAATCCACTGGGGGAGCCCCCAAAAATCACTCCACTGGTGGACCCCCAAAATCAAAACTTTCCCCTGGTGGACCCCCCAAAATAAACTCCCCCTGGTGGCCCCCAAAAAAACCAAAATCATGGTTTGGCCCCCAAGAATCAATCCACTGGTGGGCCCCCCAAAAAAAACTTTCCCTGGTGGGGTCCAAGAATCAACTCCCCTTTTTTGGCGCCAAGAATCACCCCACTGGTGGCCCCCAAAAAAATATCCCGCACGGATGGGTCCCCAAGAATTAGCATCCCCAAATTTTTCCCGGGCCCCAAGGGAAACAACCCCCATTGGGGGAAACCCCAAAAATAACTCCCACGGTGGACCCCCCCAAAAACCCCCAATTCCATGGTGGACCGTGGGAACCCAAATCATGGTGGGGCCGGGGAAATCCTCCCCTGGTGGGAAACCCCCAAAAATCCCCCTCCATGGTTTGGCCCCAAGAATAAATCCCCCTTTTGGATCCCCCCAAAATCAGGGTCCCCTTAGTGGGGGGCCCCCAAAAAACATTCCACTGGTGGCCCCAAGAATTTATTTTCCACTGGGGGGACCCCCAAAAAATCATCTGCATTGGGGGGGGTCCCCAAAAATCAGTCCCTTTGTGCGCCCCCCGAAACCCAAATCCACTTGTGGCCCCCAAAAATCTCTGCCGGATGGGCCCCAAAAATCAGCTCCCTTTTGCGCCCCAAAGAATCAAACCCCCATTGGTTGGGGACCCAAGAATAACTCCACGGTGGACCCCCAAAAATCAAATCCAATGGTGGACCCCCCAAAATAACCCAATGGTTTACCCCAAAAATTTATTCCCCCCTGGTGGCTCCAAGAATCAACTCCACTTGTGGCCCCTAAGAATCAACTCCACTGGTGGGACCCCTAAGAATCAACTCCACTGGTGAGCTCCAAGAATCATCTCCACTGGTGGCCCCAAGAATGATCTCCACTGGTGGGTCCCAAGAATCAGCTCCATTAGTGGGCCCCAAGAATCATCTCCACTGGTGGCCCCAAGAATCATCTCCACTGGTGGCCCCAAGAATCATCTCCACTGGTGGGACCCCAAGAATCATCTCCACTGGTGGGACCCCAAGAATCATCTGCACTGTTGGGTCCCAAGAATCAGCTCCATTAGTGTGCCCCAAGAATCAACTCCATTGGTGGGTTTTAGACACCCCAGTCTGACACTGAGTAAAACACCTTATTTGGTTGCTGCCTCTCTTAATTTTAGGACTGGTTTTATGGGGTGACACACTGGGCAAGTGCCATGAGCCCCTATTTTCTACAGAGCACCTTAAGGATCCCAGGAGCAAAATAAATCCACCCAGTATTATTTAGCAGTGAATAGTGGTAGTATTATATTGGAACTAAATTACAGTATTTTTTTAGATACTGCATGTTATTTAGACAAGTAAGGCACATAGCGCCCTCCCAAAGGGAAATTCAGCCTACTCCATGCCTATTTGCACCCTCTTCCTGCCTGGGATGAAACTGCGCCCTAGACAATCGTATACCTTTTCTTACTCGTCTTCCTCTCCTGGTATTACAGTGACATAAATGCAGGAGATTTAATCTGTAGTAAACAAAGCTACAGAGCTGCAAGAAGTGAAAACAAGAGCTTATCAAAGGTAAACCATCTAATCTTGTTACAGATAAAGACTCTGCTCCGCCCTACCATGGTGAGGTCACTTCCTGCTCGCTGTCTAATCAGGAAGGGAGATATAGGCGGTAACCTAAAGACACTTGTGTGCACTCAGAGCAGATAAAATCTCTCTTATCTCCTGACAAAGGGCAGTATTAAAAAAGTAATGTATTTAACTAAAAGTCTTCATTTATCTTCCCCTACGTGTTGAAAGCTTCTCAGTGTGGTGAGATAAACCCCGTAATCTGTCGATGGATGCAATGGACATCATGGTGGTCTTGTCGCAGGTGCTGTAATGGATTAGAGGACTTATTACTCCTCTATTACAGAACAACCGCTATATGCACCACAGAAGTGGAGGGCTGAGGTAAGGGGCGCCTGTCCTACTGCCATCTTACCGGGTGAGTGTAGTTGGACAGTCCACACGCTGATCCAGCACCACCTCTCTCATGGGGACAATGTCCATCACCTCCACTAGGTTGACAAAGGCTTTGGGGACCTAAAACAGGAAAAAAATACAGAACTTCCTTGAATAGTAACAACCAGAGCGCAATGTGATTGCATTTACTGACAGGTCACATAGATCAGGGGGGACTTTTTTAGCTGGAGACTTTTTTATGCGACGGCCGTAGTAACATGACCGGCTAGTGAGACTGTCAGGTGCCCTCCAAAATGGAAACACAGAGGTGCCCAGGACTTAGGCTGTTTCAGTGCAATGCATACCTCCCAACTTTTAGAGATTGCAAAGAGGGACACATCAGACCACACCTCTAACCACGCCCAAATAAATGACATCACACCAAGACACGGCTCTTACCACGATCAAACACATGACATCACACCAAGACACGCCTCTAACCACACCCAAACACATGACATCACACCAAGACACGCCTCTAACCACACCCAAACACATGACATCACACCAAGACACGCCTCTAACCACACCCAAACACATGACATCACACAGGACACGCCTCTAACCACACCCAAACACATGACATCACACAGGACACGCCTCTAACCACACCCAAACACATACATGCCAACTTTTTAGATAGCCAAAAAGGGACACATTTTCAGGATCTCATTGTATCCAATGATTATATATTAAGTAAATTGTTATGTAATATACAGCCAGGAAGCAATCAGTATCTTTTTAAAGCAAGATTGTCAGTTTATTGGCAGAAATCTATTTCCCAAATGAAAAAGAGGGACATTTATAGAGCAAAGAGGGACAGAGGGACAAGGGTTAAAAATAGGGACTGTCCCTCCAAAATAGGGACAGTTGGTAGGTATGGCAATGTGCCTCGTTTATCAAAACTGACTAACAGTAAGAATGTATTTGTCGCTAATAGTAATCAATCAGATCTCATAGCAACCAATCACAGCCCATAGTGACCAATCAGATCTCACAGCAACCAATCAGAGCTGATAGCAACCAATCACAGCCCATAGCGACCAATCAGATCTCACAGCAACCAATCAGAGCTGATAGCAACCAATCAGAGCCCACAGCGACCAATCAGAGCTCAGCTTTTATTTTCATCGGACCAGTAAAAGAAATGTAAGCTGAGCTCTGATTGGTTGCTATGAGCGACAAAGATAGTCTTAGGGTATATTCATACAGCACATTGCGGCGCATACAGTTCGTGCTGCAATATGCTTGGTGTTCTAGAAGTACGTGCTGACCGGCCGCATTCACTTCTGTTATCCCTGGTGTGTAAACACTGGGAATACGTGACGTCACTTCTTCCCTGCGCTCAATACACGTCGGGGAAGACGGTAGGTAATCATAGCTCTCTATGAGCACTGTGTTTACTGTAGTTACAGGACGTATTTCGGGCGTATTGGAGCACAATTGCGTCTCGAAAGACGCCGTGTGAACATAGTCTTGGGGTATGAATACGGTGTGTCGAATACGTTTTGACAATACGTGAAAAGTATTGTGTAAAACATGTCCAAATACGTACCACAAAGTGTGTTACTTAGTAGGACACGTTTTCTGGACTGCAAAAACGTACCCTAATGTTTCTATGAACTTTTAAATTTGTAAAACGGATCAAAAAGTGACAGGTCACTTCTTTGTATGGATCGGTAAAACGCAATACAATAACGTATGTAAAATACATATCGTCTGAACGACGAGACACCTTTCACATTGAAATCAATGAAAACTGAATGGAACATTGTTAAATACATATTTGAGTGTTCCACAAACGCCGTGTGAACATCCCCTGACTCTTAGACAGTTTTGATGAGGCTGCAGGTTACGGCTCGGGTACTCACATTTTCATGCAGAATATCCAGAGCCCTCCGGATGTTGTTGGTGTAAGTTTCCGCTGAGAACACGTTCTGTGGGGGAAACAATAAGGACAATGACATTAGGTTCAGGGCTGTCTCTCTTTCCTTGAAGACCCCCTGCTGACTGTTTCCATGTTAATTATATTATTACTGATCAATCTGAAATATATTTGCCTTCTCTTTAGATGGCCCCTGTAAATGGCTGACGCCTCATTCCTAAGACCCTGTCTACACAGCACTGGATTCTCTGTCAGATTTTCAGTGGATTCAGTATTTGGAATCCACCCAAAAATCCGACTGTACCCAGCGCGGTGTAGACTGCAATAGAAAATCCGTGTTGTACTTTGCATGGTTAAGAACAACTGATACAGTTATATATCTTTTTCTGTTGTTTAAAAATGGCTTGATCTGACATGTTGTCGCTGTATCCTTAAACTCTGATGCCCTTAAGTCGCTGAATGTTTCTGTACGCATGGCACTTGTTTTACCCATGTTTTCCCGTGGTTCCCCTTCCTTCCCTCCCCACATTTTGTTGTCCTTTCTGTCCTACTGTATTGTCTATTATTATGTATCAAGAAAATAATAAAAATTTCTAATGATAAAAAAAAAAAAGAAAATTCGTGTTGTAGTTTTCTACTGAAGCCACCGTCCGTCCGGCAGAAGATAGAATATATTCTATCTCCTGCTGGATACTCGTAGGATTCCTGTGCAGCCCATGTACTGGGCTGGCGGGAAATGACCACGGCTTTTGCCGCAAACCTGTGCCAAAAGCCGCGGTACAGCAATGTTACAATGTCGTTGGATTTTGGACGCCCTTTCAACATAGCTGTGTATTGCCGAATAAATATTATTTGCTTCTTTATCCTTGATCTCTTTGTAAGATATAGCATAAGGGGCCGTTCACACGGCTTATTTCGGCGCGGATTGGCGCCGTACTGCGCGCCGGATTTGCACTGCAGTACGGCGCCAATCCGTCGCAGTCATTACGGTAATCCACCGTTCTCATAGAGAACAGTGGATTCCGTCACTCGCCGGGCGGGGAGAAAGTGACATGCACATTATCCAGGCGCAATACGCGCCGTGGATAATGGAAGTCTATGGGGCCGGTGGGCCGCGCCCCCGCACCCGCCCCTTATTCAAGCCGGAATTGTGAGCGCAATCCGGCTTGAATAAGCCGTGTGAACCGGGGCTAAGGGTTAGTGATACACCTTACAGACCACAATATTATATCTACACCTATACTATACCCCGTGTGCGGCCGCTCTATAAGATTAGACAGAAAGGGCGGCGTATGAAAGCTGGTGCAGACTAGATAGTCGTACTTCTCAGTAGGTCAGTGCAGCATTAATCAGTATGTATGAAAGTGTCTCGCTGCACTTTATAGATGTGTCCGGCTGTGAGACAAAAACATGCCGCCAAATTGGTCTCGCCAGTTTGAATTCGGCATGGATTTGTACGCCATTTGTGCGGCACGTTCTGTCGAGGCACATTTATAAATGTGTCTAATCTTATGAAGGGGCCCCAAACAGCCTCCTAAAAATTTACCAGACAAAAATTGCCCCAAGGTTGTGGGACAAGCGCCATTTTTTGGCAAAAAGACTTTTGCCCAAGGCCTTTTTTTTTTATTGCCCATTTTTTTTCCCCTCCTCCCCCTTTCCCCAAAAAGCAAAAACTTTTTTTTTTCCATCTACTTTACATATGAGGGCTTTTATTTTGGGGGGACAAATGGCTTTCTTATGGTGTCACTTTTCCCTTGGGAATTTAAAACGGGGAAAACCCCCCAAAAAAATTTTAATTGAGAAAAAATTTTAAAAAAAAAAATTATTTTGTGCCATGTTTTTTTTTCAGCGCCAAATCTTCGCTTTATACAGAAAAATTTAAAAATCGGGTTTCCAGCAAAACCACACACTTTATTTTTTTTGGGGTTGTGTTTTGGAATTTTTTACAGTCCCCAAAAACCTTTCTTATTTTTGAAAAAAATAATTTTTTTTTACTAACCCCTTTAAAACCCGAGTGAGACGTTTTTTTGCGGCTGAAGTGCATTTTTTTATTGCTCCCCAGTTGGGAATGCAGGCGACTTTTTGTTTAAACATTTTTTCCCAATTTTTGGGGGGGACGTGAAATGCCCCCAAAAAAACCCCCCGGCAAAAAATTTTTTTTTGGGAAATTTTGTTTTTTTCTCTGGGTTCAGAGAACGGGAAAAATTTAAAGTTAAATTTTAAATTAGTTGGGACTTTTTTCGGACGGCGACACCAAATTTTTTGTCATTATTTTTTTTTTTTATTTGAAAAGGGCAAAAGAGGGCCCGATTTAAATTTGAATTTAAACTTTAATTTTTTTAACCCTTTTTTTTATATTTTAAAAATTTTGGGGGGACATCCCCCCCATCCACAAACCATTTTTTTTTATTTGATTTAATGCCCAAAAAAAATTCCCCCGCGGGGATGGAAAATTTTGGGAAAAAATGTCGCCCCGTTTTTTACTTTTAAATTTGGGGTCCCCCCCAGGATACTACACTATAGGGGGCGTGATAATTTTTTACAGCCTAATGCATAGTAAATGCATTATGATGTACAAAGCTGGTGGTTTTACTACTACTTTTACCATCCACAGGCTGAACGGGAAGTGGGGGCCTGAAGCTATAGAACCGCCCATGGCCTGAAAAAGGAATTTGGGAGACAAAAAGAATGATCCCCCCCACAACCCGAACAGGAAGAGGGGCCTCAAACCCATAGAACTGCCCCGGGCCCGAACAGGGAAATGGGAGCTTTTTAACGTAGAAAACCCCCCCCCAAGCCTGAACAGGATAGGGGGCCCCCAAAACTGTAGAACCCCCATGGCCCCAACAGGAAGGGCCCGGGCCCGAAACGGGAAAGATTCCCCCCACCCCCTTAACAGGAAGAGGGAAACCTAAACCATAGAATGCCCACAGCCGACAGGAAGTGGGATTCTGAAAATGTAGAACCGCCCAAAAAGTCTGAAAAAGGAAGGGGAGAGCCTAAAACTGTAGAACACCCCACGGCCTGGGCAGGAACTTTGGGCTCTGTGAAACAGCATTTCGAGAACACCCATTTTAGAAACCTGCAACCTGGTAAATAAAATGAGAATGCTTGGACTGGGGGAAAATGTGTGCAAGTGGGTAAGTAACTGGCTCACTGATAGAAAACAAAGGGTAGTAATTAACAGTACATATCAGAGGGATCGCTGTTACTAGTGGGGTACCACAAGGGTCAGTATTGGGCCCTATCCTCTTTAACATTTTCATTAATGATCTTACACAGGGAATACACAGTAGAATATCGATCTTTGCAGATGATACTAAGCTCGTAAAGTAATAAACACAATAGGGGATAATATGTTATTACAAAGGGATCTGGATAATTTGGAAGCCTGCAGGGAAAGGCAGATGAGGTTTAACACTGAAAAATGCAAGGTTATGCACAGGGGGAAAAGAGAAATCCATTACATGATTACATGCTTAATGGAAAAACACTGGGTAAAAGTGACATGGAGAAGGATTTGGGAAAATCCTGGGGGACAGTAAATTTTAAATTGAGCACCCAGTGTCAGGCAGCAGCAGCCAAAGCAAATAGGATCATGGGTGCATTAAAAGGGCATAGATGCACTGATGAGAACATTATTCTCCCATTATACAAGTCACTGGTTAAAACCACACATGGAATATTGTGTACAGTTTTGGGCACCAGTGCACAGGAAAAGACATTGTAGAGCTTGAACAGGTACAAAGGCGGGCAACAAAAATAAAAAAAAGGATGGGTGGACTACAGTACCCAGAAAGATTAGCAAGTTTAGGGTTTTAGTTTAGAAAAAAAAAGGGCTTCGGGGGGCAAAATACATATGTTTAAATACATCAAAGGTCAATAATAGAGATCTCCCCCAAGATTTATTTATCACAGGGCGTATCTAGAAAAAGGGGGGCATCCTCTACGTCTTGAGAACGAAAGTTTCTACATAAACAAAGAAAGGGATTCTTTACTGTAAGAGCATTTGGAGATATGGAATTCTCTGCCAGAGGACTTGTCATGGTGAATTCAATAACCGAGTTCAAAAGGGTTTGGATGCATTTCTGGAGCGTAATAATATAACAAGTTATTAGTGACTAGGATTTAGGAGAGGGGTCATTGATCCAGGGATTTTTCTGATTGCCAGATTGGAGTCAGGAAGGAATTTTTCCCTAAAAAAGAGGACCCAAATTGGCTTCTACCTCAATGTCGTTTATTGCCTTCATATGGATAAACACCTTGGCACAACAGGCTGAACTAGATGGACGACTTTTTTTAGCCTTACAAACTATGAAACTATGAAACTATGAAAACCTTCCTTAAAATTTTAAGTCCCATTCCTTCTTTTTCTGTTTTGCTGTGTGTGGGAAGGGAAGTGACAACCCAATTGAGTTGTACTTACAATGTAATCTGTGATTGATAGGAAAGCAGCATGGTGGCAGTATAATAGGATTGGATAGTCTCATCTATCAGGACTTACGCTGTCCGTGCAGGAAGCGCACAGGTCGTTGGCTCCGATCAAAACTGTGATCAATTTCCAGTCATTTTCAAGCTAAATCTCTGTAAAATATTACAATTTTTAAATGCGTCATCATCATCATCATCATCATACATTTACAGTCTTTAGATATTTGATTCCTCCTCTGTCTAGACAAAAGGTAGTGCAAAGGGCAACTCCTCCCAAACCTGCACCTTGCATCCTGGGTCCCCCTTTTCTTCCATAGCCTTATTACACTTCACCCACCATCAGGGGCGTAGCTACAGGGGGTGCAGCGGTAGCAGTCGCTCCCGGGCCCAAAAGGCCGGGGGGGCCCAAAAAAGCCTCCTGCTACATAAGAACCGTTTTTAAATGGTGCGGGAAAAGGGGGGGCCCATTTCATTTTTTTTCGCCCCGGGGCCCAAGAGCTTGAAGTTACGCCTCTGCCCACCATCTATGTTCTGGCTTCACTGGTGATTCTCATAACTCACCTCTCAGTCGGAGGGAAGGTCAGTGCTGCGGGGTAGAAGGGGCGCTGCGGCATCTTACTATTTGTGCTCTGGATTTCAGGTTTATAGAGTCTGGGGGCTGGAAATTTCGGAATAACTGGTCCTAAATCTACGTTTCCAGTGCAGGGTTTTCCTTTAGCTTTGCCCCTTTTTGCACACTCCTTACATTGATGGGTTTTTTTGTTAGTTTTTACCCCCAACACATTTTTCCCGACCAGCACTTCAGCCCCTTTTTTCTAGAATTAATTTGCATATTCTTTATCTAAGGGACAAGATGGTTGTAAAATTCCTTACAGCAGCTGTCTCGCAGGGGAAAAACATACCCACCCCAAGAACGAGCCGCGTTCGCCCTCTCCAGGTAGGTGGATTTAAAAACAACTTTTTTTTCCTTCTGGAGGGGCCAATTTGCATACCGTTATCCCCGGGAGCATGCATGGCCCGTAAGGCTTTTTACTAAAATAGCTATTTTCCCAAAAAAAAATAGTACCCCAACTTCCCCAATCCAAAAGCTGAAATCATGCAGTTAAGCACTTTATCTGTAGTTGGCACTAAAGAGACAACTTTGCATATTCTTTATCCCAGATAGCATTGCATAGCCGTTAAGGCTTCCTATACTAGTTAGCTGTCATTGCAAGGAAAACAGCTATCCTCCGGTAGGTGGCACTGAAGAAACAACTTTTTTCCCTACGGGGAGGAAGTTAAAAGGGGGTTTTTTTACACAAAGATCGCTGTTTTTATGTTAAAATCTTGCAAAAAAAAATCACTTTGAATTCATGCCTTTAAACAGTGTCCTACCTATTCTGATATCCCCCTTCTATGGGCGCTCAGCTCCTCTTTCCTATAGCTATAGCCGCTTGTTCTCCCCTATGGCTGCAGCAGGGTCATATAGCTAAGACCTGTTTGATCTCTCTGATGGTCCCAAACCTGGTCGCTTAGCTACAGCCCTTTTCAATCTCTCTGTAGGCTCCCAGATGGTTGCTTTAAAAATAAAGACTGGTTTTACGGGCCCATGGAAGCCAGTAAACACGCCCCTGAATTCCCCAAAAGAAAACCAAAAAAACAGGAAATCAATGTAGTGAGACAACCCCTTAAAAAGATATTCTTGATCCAATTTTTATTGCATGGTCTGTAAGACTTCCTATACCAGCTAGCTGTCTCTGCAAGGAAAAACAGTACCCACACCAAAGAACCGAGATCAAGCAGTTCAGCCCTCCTCCAGGTAGGTGGCACTATAGACAGCTTTCTTCCTTCTGGAGGAGACTTAATTTGCATACTTTTTATCCCAGGTGGCATTGCATGGCCTGTAACCCTTTCTATAGCAGCTGCTCCAAATCCTGAAACATCTTCACCTTCTTTCTTCTTGGTCAACCAGAGTTGTGCTGGGCGGGCATACACGAAGCAAAAGGCCATAAATTTTTTAGTTTTTCCTCCCTTTTCCCCAAACTCCCGAAAAGGGGTTTTAATTTGTTTTTCAGCTTAAACTGATTTTTTATTTTTTTGTAATTGTTTATACTCTGGTATAAATATTACAATTGCGATCACTGCGTCTCCGACAATGCATGACAGCAGAGCGTTCTCTAAATAGGCTATGTGGGTAGAAGAGTCATTTTTCCTTGTGATTTCTTTAAAAAGCACAAGTTGTTGTAGTCTGGACATAGGGGAATAAAACTGATTATTTGGTGACAATGGCGCCTGTCGAGCAGGTGAAGGGGGGAATATATTAGTCAGTGACCAGTCTGTTCTGGAAGCAGGAAAAATAAGCAAATGTAAGGATCTGAGCGACTCTGACAAGGGGGCAAAATTTGGGGCCTGAGAGGGGTGAGTGGTTAGTGGTTAGTAAGTACCAAAATAGCCCAAGAAAGGATGACCGGTGACAGGGTCATGGGGCCACATGTCTCTTTGATGTGTGGTCAGGGGTGGGGCCCCGCATTTTCCTGATCCAAGAAGGCACGAGAAAATATAAAGGTGTCAGGACACACAGGGCATTGATTGCAGCTTGTTGTGTATGGGGCATTGAAACCACAGCCCTGTCAGAGGGCCCATGCTGACCCCTGTCCACCACCGAAAGTGCCTACAATGGGCAAACCCTTTTAGGGTATGTTACATGGGAAAATTGTAGGGCGTATTTGGCGGTAATTTGGGTGTTAGTCCGAAAGCACCCCACAATTATGGTAATTCTTAGCCCTCATAGAGAGCTATGAATTATGCCCACTTTCCCCAGCATACAATATGTACATATTGTGCGCCGGGAGAAAGAAGTGAGATGTCACTGCTTCCCGGCGTTTACACGCCGTGGATAATAGAAGTAAATGGGGCCGGCCTTTTGCACTATAGAAGTATGCGCTAGCCAGTGTGTACTTCTAAAACACCCAGCGTATTGCAGAGCGTACAGTACGTGCCACAATATGCCGCGTGAACATACCCTTTGAGAGTCAATGGAAGCTCTACTGTGCCACTTGTGCAGAGCCGACTGTTCATGAATCACAAGAGTGGCCATTCATTTGTATAGACAACATGTAATGCTCCATTTCCCCTGCAGAAGTCACAGCTGGTGATAAATGTTGATCGTTGGGGGGCTATAGGTGTACACTGTGTTTATAGAAGGGACTATACTCATAAGACATCCCCTCTGATGTTACTTTCTATTACAGTATAAGACCAGGTCTACACAGCGCAGGTTTGTGGTAGTTTGTTCAGTGGATCCGGTATTTTGTATCTGCTGAGAGTCCGCCGTACCCAGCGCGGTGCAGCCCTCAGTAGAAAATCCGCGCTGTAGACTACACAGTGTGAATTTTTTACAGAGGGAAACCAAAAATGAAAAAACATCCGGTGGAATAAAGAACATGCTGTATATTCCGTGGGACTGTTATGGAATGTATTAGGTGAAATGTCTATTTCACCCACAAGATGGCGCCTGTGTCCAGACTGACCCTGTTGTGCCTTTAATATCACCAAGATGGCCACTGGCCTGAACTATTTTGCTTCTCTTAAACAAAGGTGGGCTGTGTTAAGCAAATATGTAGATAAGAAAAGCCAATAAAGAGGGTGGATGTAATGTCACATGTTGCTTATGGAATGTTGTTTACGCCAAAGTATAAAACTTGTTTTTTTGTAATAAAGACAGGATATTAGACGGACGTGTCAGCCTGTGAATTCTTACTCTCTGACACGTGTCATTCAATATACTGATTTGACTCCTCACTAGGACGTCGAGCTCCTTTGCGGTTCCGTCTACAACAGGAACAACGTCAGATTCCTGCAGCCCCAATGTACTGGGCTGCAGGGAATCCAAAATCTGACCACCATTTTTTGGTGCAAAAAACACGCAAAAAAGCAGCAGTGCAGCACGGTCCTGCAAAGTTAAAATGCTGTCAGATTTCGGACGGCTTGTTCACGTTGCTGTGTGGACATAGCCTAATGGTCGGAGACGTCTGCCCTTAGATCTCAAACACAACCCAATATCAGCAGCTCTACTAGCACTAAAACAGTCAAAGGGAACATAGGAATTATTGGAAAAGCATTTCTGCTACTTTAGATACATGAAAATTTGAGGTTCTTAGTGCACATCTTTGATCAAAACTGTGTAAGCCCACCTGACAAACAACAAGGTGACCTCAATACAGGTGGGAACCTACACTATGTATTACCTCCTTTGGTGCCTGTTCAGACCTACACATTTCAGGAAGAGTAGATTCCAGCTACAAGCTACCCTGCATTGATTTAAAAAGCCTGTGCAGATGGGTGGAGTGCAAAAACCCAAGTGGGGGCAGCTGCATACAAACAGTCTAAAAAAACAATGTTTGGTCTTAACATAAAAAATGTTTTTTTTTTTTTTTTTTTTTTATAAAAAATGAGCATAGGTGGAGGCTGGTGTGGCAGCAAAATACAAGCAAAATCCAATATCAGCAGCTCTACTAGCACTAAAAACAGTCAAAGAGAACATAAGAATTATTGGAAAAACATTTCTGCTACTTTAGGTACATGAACATTTTGTGGTTCTTAGTTCACGTTTTTGATCAAAACTGTATAGGCCCACCTGTACCAAAATGTACTGTACACTAAGAACCTCAAAATTTTCATGTATCTAAAGCAGCACAAATGCTTTTCCAATAATTCCTATGTTCCCTTTAACTGCAGCTGCATAGGCGTAGTGTGTAGCTGAAATCTTCTCTCTCTGAAATGTGGAGGTCTGAACAGACACCAAGAGAGGTAACATAGAGCAGGTTCCCACCTGTATTGAGGTTGCCTTGTGGGCTTATTACAGTTTTGAGTTTTTAGTGCTAGTAGAGCTGCTGATATTGGGTTGTGTTTGTATTTTACTGCCGCACCAGCGTGCACCTAGGCTCATTTTTTCTAAAAAATATTTTTGGATGTGCAGACCAAACATCATTTTTTCAGACTGCCCTTAGATCGCAGCCGTTTATGCGCAGCATGCAGCATGCAGCATGCAGCTTGAACCACTGATGTCTCTGCTAGGAGATCTGGTCCAGAGATTAGAAGTATATTGTAGAAATATCATAGCATTTGCTAAAACTAAGTGGTATGCGCCCCATAGATCTCAAACGTTTATGCGCAGCATGCAGCATGGACCACTGACGTCTCAACTAGGACATCGAGTCCAGAGATCCGAATTATATTGAAGAAATATCACCGCTATGGATCAAAGCATTTACTAACACTAAGTGGTATGTGCCCCCTTAGATCTCAGCCGTTTATGCGCAGCATGCAGCATGGACCACTGATGTCTCTGTTAGGAGATTAGTCCAAGTCAGAAGTTATTTAAGAATATCGCTGCTAAGGTTCTTTTAAAAA
>JAODAL010061110.1:0-20516 GCA_025379985.1 Phyllomedusa bahiana | reverse complement strand
CAAAGCGGTGGTCGGGGCAGGCGGAAGGGGTTTCGTAGAGGTAGCGTGCAGAGGGTCGGTACAAGGAAGGCAATACTGGAACGCTCAGGACACTTTCACCATGGGTATGAACCCAAGGATCGGCGGGGGGCCGGCAGGAAGTGACGGACTAAATAGGAGCAGTGCCCGGCAATGAACCAATTACCGGCGCATGCCCCTTTAAATTCAATCGCCGCGCGCGCGCGCCTCTAGGGGCGGAGCTACGCGCCGGGACACGGAAGAGCCTGAGCAGGGCGTGGCCGGGTAAGTGCATGCCGGCGGGGACGGGGAGGCGAGCGAACCCCAAACCCGACGTGCGGGACGGGGCTCCGCTAGGTGCAGGAGCACGGGCGCGCCTGCGACCCGGGACAGTGGTCGCAGGGGCGTCCGTGACAAGATGAAGTAGTAGCCCCGACAACGGCGGCCCAACACTCAATGACTAGTCCCTAGCGATACTCTATTATTGCCATATAGCAGATAAAAGATAAGGCATACATTTCTGTGATACATACTTTACACATACTCATAACTTATTCCTGTCACATTTCTCCCCATACTTTGATAAGTTGGGTTCATTAGGGGACCAATAATGCCAAGGAGTCCCAGATGGAGATTCAAGAAGAGAGGAAGATTAAAATGGCGGCCATAAAACAGGGACAGAGAAGCAGGGGTCTTTGGCATACAGGTGCAATCTTGAGCACATACCTCTGCCTCATCTCCATTCTCTTCTTCTTTAGAGTACACAAGACAGGCCCTGTACAGTTAGAGGGAGAGCATGAAACTAAGATAGTGACTCAAAACTAGAATTTTATCATTACTCTTCCAATTCAGGTACTCACAGATAAGGAATTTAAGTATACTGGCAAGGGGCTGCTCATCTGTTCCCGCTACCAGATTTAGAATCTTCTCATGGATCAAAAATATCAACCTCTTTGTGAGGAAATTTAGGTGGAATTATTTCTTCAGACAAAAGGAGGACCAATAATTAGTGTTGAGTGATTATTATCGACAAAGTTGAAATCGGCACGGTTTTTATGTTGAACGGAATTTTTCGATCACGAGATAATTTAGGTGAAAATCTGCGCATAATCTATTAATATTGCGCCATTTTCGGCGCTTCCTGTCATTTTGGTCGCCAGCAAATCAGCTTACAGAATAGAGCAGGGTGAGCTGGGTGTGGCGTCATGACTGGGATGTGTATGGTTGTGTTTGGTGGAAAAATCTCATGACCTCGTTTTACATAGAACAGCCCTACCTGTTCATCATCAGTGTGTGTCAGTGTCTCATAATAGCAGGACGTGTACTAGGTCTCTCTCAATACAGCTCAGCGAAACAGTTCTATTTGTTCACACAGACAACTATGCTTTTAGCTGTGAACATTAAAACATAGGTAGATTAGATAATTTCAGTTATTAGTTAGTTAGGCTGAGAGCTTTAAAGAAGCATCTAGCGCTGTACAGCTGTGGGGGGGGGGGGGGGTGAATGCGGGCGAACACAGACAGACAGGCTGGCAAGCTTTTGAAAGGAGAGTGGATATTGTGCAGCCCAGACCCTTTTTGTTATTGAAATGGTTTTTATTAACAGTTTGGCCATTTTTTTGCTTAAATATTTAGCTTGTTTTTGTGAGCCTGTACTTATATTAGGATACAGATCTTTTCTAGTAACTGCAGGTGTATTTGATAGGTGCACAACTCACCTTTTATTATCTGTCCACGATTTAATTTTAGATTTTTTTTTCACTTTGGCACAGCTCAGTTTTGTTTCAAAACCATTTGTACGTTAAAATTAGGATACAGAACTTTTCTAGTCACCGCAGGTGTATTTCATAGCTACAAAAACCACGTTTTATTATCTGTACACAATTTAATTAGGTTTTGTTCACTTTGGCGCAGGCCAATTTTGTTCAAAGACCCATCTTGTACATTTATTACCATACAGAAATTTGCTAGTAATTGGTGTGGTTTTTCATAGGTGCAAAAACCATCTATTATTATCTGTACATAATTTAATTAGGTTTTTTCTCACTTTGGCACAGCTCAGTTTTGTTCAAAGACCCACTTTGTACGTACAATAGGAAACAGAACTTTTCTAGTCACCGCAGGTGTATTTCATAGGTGCCAAAACTACGTTTTATTATCCGTACACAATTTATTAGGTTTTGTTCACTTTGGCGCAGGCCATTTTTGTTCAAAGCCCCATCTTTTTAGGTTTTATTACCATTAATCCATTTCTGGACTCCTGTTGGGAATCGCTGTATCAGCCTTCTATTTGGATTTTCCACGGTTATTACCATACAGAAATTTGCTAGTAATTGGTGTTGTATTTCATAGGTGCAAAACCACCTATTTTTTATCTGTAACACTTTTTATTAGGTTTTTTTTCACTTGGCGCAGCTCAGTTTTGTTCAAAGACCCACTTTGTACATAAAATTAGGATACAGAACTTTTTTAGTCACCAAGGTGTATTTCTAGGTGCAAAAACCGTTTTATTATCCGTACACAATTTAATTAGGTTATTTTCACTTTGGCGCATCGCAGCTTTGTTCATAGACCCATCTTGTATGGCTATTACCATACAGAAATTTGCTAGTAATTGCTGTTGTATTTCATAGGTGCAAAAAACAACTAATATTATCAGTACACAATTTTATTACGTGTTTTTCACTTTGGCGCAGTCCAGTTTTGTTGAAAGACACATCTTGTGCTTATATTAGGATACAGGAATTTGTAGTAATTGAGGTGTATTTCTTTGGTGCAAAAACCACCTTTTATTATCCTTTACATTTCAATTAGGTGTTTTTTTTACTAAGGTGGGCCATTTTTTTCTTTAGAACCACTTGTATTTAAATTTTGAATACAGAAATTTGTTGTAGTTACTGTTGGTGTATTTCATTGGTGCAAAAACCACATTTGTTATCCGTATAACTTTTAAATAGCTGTATTGCACATGGTGCGGCCCTAGTTTTTTTCAAATAGCCATGTTGTACGACAATTCAGATTTTTTTCTGAATTTTCTAGCAACTGTTCTCGTTTGTCATTGCTGCAAAAATCGCAATTTCTCATCTGTGTAAATTTTGAATAGTTTTATTGCACTAGTTGAATCTCAGTTTGGTGCAGGGCAGTGCACTTGTATGATAGTTGTTGAAAACTATCAATTCCTAGTCCCATGGGCAGTTGTAAATCCCTGGGACTGAAGGAAGAACACTGTTGATTTTGTCTTACGGTTCTTCCACCAAGACCGCATTTAAAAGGTATTGCTAGAAACATTTCAGTTTCTAACCTAGTTGGCTGTAGGAATTAGAGGGATTTAAGAATAGCTGTGATTTGCCCTCTTTTAATAAGAGACTGTCAAAAAACTCTTACTTACTCATACTTTCTTAAATTTTTATCTTTCTTGAGCATGGAAACGAAATGCAGGTGGTAAAACGAGCAAAGAGGGGTGTAGGACTTTGGTTTGGGAGAGGTACGAGAGAAGGTGCTCCTTCCATTGTGGCAACAACAAAGCATTGCAGCGATCGTCAGTTGCAGGACCGTCAGGCCTGTCATCGCTGGGTCAGGGCCTTGTGAATTTCAGTAACGAACAGCGTCGCCAATCTGTTCTTCAGTGGTTAATTTCAACCTGCATTTCAGCAGTCTTTCCTCCGTTTCCTCCCAATCACGGCCACAAATGTCGTTACCCGCATCATCAGCATCCGTCCAACATGAAGCGAAGGCAGCCCCAAAATGTCAACTCGTGTACCCACCACTGTGGTTAATCCATTTCTGAAGACCTCTTTTATGACAAAAAAAACGGTTGGGGTAAGAAGGCATGTTAAAAGATCAAGAGGCCAAAGAGGATGATTTTGTCTGCTCTGAAGCCAATTTTCTGATGCAATCAAAAGGAGGAGAAGGAAGCGGTCAATCGGCAAAATCCGGAGGGTCGCAAGCCTTGCATTGCCTCTTGTTGTATCCCACAGCTCCTGGATGCGAATGTCAGGACGACCAAGTTTACCTTTGTGATGATGATGATGACGGGAAAATTGCGGATCCCAAAGTGGTCTTTTCAGCAGAATTTGCTTGCGAGGCTTATCATGGACGAGGAGGAAGACGATGGGTAGTGTCAGTACGGGTCCGCCCTCAAAAAGGGGAGAGGGCAGTGCAGAAGTCGCTGAGATGATCCCCCCAGCCCACGTTCAGCGGAAACCGCTCCTCGCTTATCGCCGTCGAAAATGTCCAGGACCTCAAGCCTGGGGCCCTTTTTCGAGCAAGCCTCTGATTCACCCAGCGATGTCATATGCCGCCTTTGCCGTAAATGCCTCAGTAGAGGCAGAATCTTAGGTGTTTAACCAACCCAACATGTCTAGTCACATGCAGCGAATGCATGAGTTGAATTGGAGGCAACACTTGGCCCAAATAAAAGGCCAGACCGACGCCAGGCTTCCAACCACTGTCACACCCTCTGTCTCCGCCTCCTCACCACCACCAAGCGTTCTCAGCTGCCCATGTCTCTCAGAGTCATGATCAGGGATCAGCCTCCGCTTCAGCCTCCACCGTCGCCTGAGTACCACCAGCACCACCAGAGACCCATCCTACCCTTTCTTCTTCCAACAGTTTTATGACCTGCACGCCGTACAGCTGCCAGTCTAGCAGCCAGCCTTCTGTCTTCCAAGTTTGGGAGCAGAAGAAACACTTTAACCCAAACCATCCCAAAGCCAAAAGCCTGAATGTCGGCATTGCCAGGCTTTTGGCCTTGGAAATGTTGCCTTTCCGTCTGGTGGACACAGATGGGTTCCGCCACATCATGGCCCTTGCCTGCCCCCAATACTAGATGCCGAGCAGGCATTTCTTTGCCAGAAAAGCGGTCCCTGCCCTGGCCAGCCACGTGTCATCTAAAATTTCAAGCGCGTTGTCTGCATCTGTGTCGGAAAAGTCCATCTGACCATCGATACATGGATAGTAAGCACGGCCAAGGCCGCTATATTCTCTGTGACAGCTCACAGGGTGAGCTGGGTGGATGTCTCTGGTGGTGAAAGTGGCTCTCAGGCTTGGCGCACGCTCTTCAAAACCACAGGGATGGTGCAGGGTTCTTTCCCCCAAGGTCCTCTGGTGGCATCACGTGCCCAGAGAAACCAGGCCGTGTTGAAATTAATCTGTCTTGGAGACCGTCTACATACAGGTCAGGAGCTGTGGACAGCTCTCCGCAACGAGACCGAGCGCTGGCTGGGTGACAAGAACCTAGTGCCACGCAAGGTGGTGTGCGATAATGGTCGAAATCTGCTGGCCGCACTTAAGATCGGTAGGCTGGAGGACATCCTTTGCCTGGCACATGTCATGAACCTTGTCGTCCAGAAATTTCTAAAGCGCTACCCGGGTCTGGACTGCCTGCTGAGGAAGGCTCGAAGTCTAAGTTCGCACTTCCGCCGTTCGCACCCTGCCTCGTCCCGCCTGACTGCGTTGCAGCATCAACTCGGCCTCCCCGTCAACTGTCTCATTGTTGACGTGGCAACACGCTGGAATTCCACCCTCCACATGCTCAAGCGATTGTGGCAGCAGCGCAATGCCATTACGCAGTATGAAGTGACACATGGCCTGACAAGCAGCGGCGCGGACCTCGGGGTGTTGAGCCACCGAGAGTGGAGGCAGGTGAAAGAGCTCTGCACCATCCTTGCCAGTTTTGAAGAAGCCGCCAAAATGGTCAGTGTGGACAACGCCCTTGTCAGCATGAGCATTGTGGTGATCTTAGTTCTGGAACGATCGTTGGACATCTGAAACATCAGGTCATGCCAGCGACGGAGGAGGAGACGGACACAGATGCGGACACGGAGCCTTTCTCTCCGTCGAATCCACAAGGCCCGAAAGTTTCACAATTTTATCGGTCTTCATTAGGCAGTGGTTTGGGGTCCAGGGCTAGTGTAAGGCGGCGAATCAGCTCTCAGGGTGCATCATCTCAGGCAAGTCAGGGCTGTGTTGAAGCTATGTCGCAGGAAGCGGAGGAGGATGAGGAATTCCTGGACACCGACGTTACCGACGTCCCTGCCTTGGAAAGAGGTTGGCGCGAATTTGAGGCGGAAGAGGAAGATGAGGAAGATCAATTTGCTAGTGCCCCTCGACCCAGAGGCTTGGGAAATCAAGGCTCCATCTCTCACATGAGTGCTTGGATTCTCCATTTCCTCCAACATGATCCTCGCATTAAGGCCATCAAAATGAACAACAGTTACTGGGTGGCCACCCACCTAGATCCCCGGTACAAAACAAAATTCAGCACTTTCCTTCCACCCACCCAAATAGAGAGAAAAATGCAGGAAATGGAGACCTTGCTGATTGATAAACTGGAGACATCTGTTGCACCTGCTTCAAGTTCTTCAAATGTCATGGGGGAACAACGTCAGCGACGTGACAGCAGTAGAGTGCCAAGTAGCCATAGCGGCAGCAGCAGGCAAGGTGGCAGAAGCCTAATGGGTGACCTCTGGCAATCTTTATTTACCACCTCACCAACGCATGTAATGCAGGGCACACATCCAACACACAGAGACCAGCTTACGATGGTGCACGACTATCTGCCTCTCAACACCAATGTTTTTGGATGTGTTCCGCACCCAATTGACTTCTGGGTATCCAAAATGGATGAATGCCCCGAGCTCGCTCGCCATGCCTTAGAGATGTTGTCCTGCCCAGCAGCCAGTGTCATATCTGAGCGGACCTTCAG
This sequence comes from Phyllomedusa bahiana, assembly GCA_025379985.1. Lineage (NCBI taxonomy): Eukaryota > Metazoa > Chordata > Amphibia > Anura > Hylidae > Phyllomedusa > Phyllomedusa bahiana. The sequence continues at coordinate 13,814 of JAODAL010061110.1, read as the reverse complement.
CACAGCTGGAGGAATCATTACAGACAAACGCATCTGGCTTTCCACAGATAATGTGGATCGCTTGACTTTCATCAAGATGAATCAGTCATGGATCTCTATGATGTTGTGGCCCCAATTGCCGAGGTCACCGATTAGTTGCTGTCTACTTCACATTCCTCTTCAAACAGAAATTGTCCTCTTGAAAACTATTTTTTTAAAATGATCATTTCTTACTGCAATTTTTATTCTCAGTTCCCAAAAGTTCATTTTGCTGGTTTTGCTGTGAGGAGACTGTAAAAGACACCAAGGTTTCATGACAAAACCATATTCATTTTACTCACTTCATCTCTAGAATTTTACGCATTGTCAATGGTTTTGGGGTCATGTTGCTGTGAGATACAGCTATAATTATGGTCCTTTGGAACAGAAATGTGGCTTCTAAGTGGCATTTCTCCCTCACAATTTTTAACAGTGGCTGAGAAGTCATTTTGATAATTTTTGGGGCCATGCTGCTTTGAAATGCAGCTATACTACAGGTCCTATTGTAAAAAATGTGGTTTCTAACAGACATTTGTTCTTCACAATTGTGAAAAGTGGCTCAAGGTTGATGGTGCTATCAGAAACAGGAATAGGTACGACACTGTTAATGGACACATATTGCAAAATGACTTGTTTTTGCAAGATCTTTAACATAGCTAGCAATCCCTGTAGTGAGACAACCCATTTAATTCATTTAAAAAAAGAGAAACAAAGACGTGGTGGGATTCCATCCTATTTTAAAAATGTGTTTTCTAGAATTAAACTACTAAAAAACTGGCATGTACAAAATAGCGGATACAAATATTCCTCTGAATTGTACAAGGGAGGTACAGGAAGACTTGAACAGATGTAGGTTACACAGGACAGGGACAGTCTATGTCCAGTTCAAATAAAATGGTGGTTGAAAGACTCCTTTTTCCGGCACTTTATAAATCTGGGGGTCATGCAGGCTTGGGGCTCATGCTGTGGCCTAGGACAGGGACAGTCTATGTCCAGTGAAACTAGAATGGTGGTTGAAAGACTCCTTTTTCCGGCACTTTTTAATCTGTGGGTCAAACAGGTTTAATGGTCATACTGTGGTACATAACAGGTATAGTCAATGTCCAGTTCAACTAAAATGGTGGTTGAAAGACTCCTTTTTCCGGCACTTTTTAAATATGGGGGTCATGCAGGTTTGGGGCTCATGCTGTTGCCCAGGACAGGGACAGTATATGTCCAGTGAATCTAAAATGGTGGATGAAAGACTCCTTTTTCTGGCACTTTTTAATTTGTGGGTCAGACAGGTTTAATGGTCATACTGTGGTACATAACAGGTATAGTCAATGTCCAGTGAAACTAAAATCGTGTTTGAAAGACTCCTTTTTCCGGCACTTTTTAAATCTGGGGGTCATGCAGGTTTGGGGCTCATGCTGTGGCCCAGGACAGGGACAGTCTATGTCCAGTGAAACTAAAATGGTGGTTGAAAGATCCTTTTTCGGACTTTTTATTCTGGGGGTCACTAGGTTTGGGGCTCATGCTGTGGCCCGGACGGGACAGTCTATGTCCGGTGAAAGATCTTTTTCGCCCTTTTTATCTGTGGGTCAGACATGGTTTATGGTCATACGTGGTACAGGAACGGCATAGTCAAATTTCAGTTCAACTAATTGTGGTTCAAAGATTCCTTTTTCCAGCACTTTTTATCTGTGGGTCAGACAGGTTTAATGGTCATACTGCGGTCCAGGACAGGTATAGTCAATGTCCAGTTCAACTAAAATGGTGGTTCAAAGACTCCTTTATCTGGCACTTTTTAGTCTGTGGGTCAGATAGGTCTAAGGGTCATGCTGCGTTCCAGGACAGGGATAGTCAATGTCCAGTTCAAGTAAAATGATGGTTCAAATAATACTGCCATCTGGCACTTTTTAATTTGTGGGTCATGCAGGTTTAAGGGTCATGATGTGGTACAAGACAGGGTTAGTGAATATTGTGTGACTTTTTTCTGTGACTTTTGTTGCCTAATTGTGTTGCCTAAGATGTAGCACGTATCCATTTGACTGTTGTGGATGTTAATTCCAGCTTCTCCAGCCCTCTTTGGGTGTAAGAATGAAAGTGTTGTTCCTCTCCCATAGACTTTAATGGTCATCAGCGAAATCTATTATCGACTATCGGAAATCGTCTTGATAATTGCCAATATCGACTATCGACCCGATGATGATAGTCAACGTAATCGCTCATCACTACCAATAATCTCTGAATCTGGAGGTATTCCAGGATGATTTACCTGGGAAGAGAATCAGGCTCACTTGAGTCTAAAACCAAAAAGTACTTCCCCAGATGGAGGCACCAGAAATAGACATGTTTCTCAATTTTGCATGTAGGATTTTGGAAGGATTAGATAAAATACATGACAGAAGGCACTTTAATCTGAATAGGTAGGAATCAGCATCCCTTGTATAATTAGAGAAGGATGCAACCCTAGTAATCAAGCCATATTATGTGTTTGGACCACACATAATATATCAAAATGTGTCAAAGTTTACTAAATGATAAAACTGTTATCAAATCTTAAAGAAGGATCCTCCTAAAGAGTACAACAGAGAAATAGAACAAATTATTATTACAGCCTTAGAACAGGAGAGTGAGAGTAAGTTTATCCTTATCCAACATGCACTTGTACCAACTTTCTACTCATTGGTCAAGAGCTGTAAACATCTGTTCCCACTAAAGGGTAGACCAATGGTCTCTGGAACAAATTTGCTATCTCAGAGTGCAAGTATTTATGTTGATAAGCTTCTATAAGGATTTGTCAATTCCCTACCATCTTACATAGGGGATACATAAGACCTTTAAAAAAAATTGGAAGGGTTAGTTGTCGATAAAAATACAAAACTGGCCTCTATCGACATAGAGGTCTCGTTCAGCAGCATCCCACAAAATAATGGATAAAGGCAGTGGAATACCTTCTCAATATGCAGGGAACTCAATTCTGGCAGCATAACACCTTTGTTCTGAGACTCCAGAACTTTTTCTTCTGCTACAATTGCTTTCTCTTTGCGTTACAGACCTATCACCAGCTTAGGGGTACAGCTATGGGGAGCCATTGTACTCCCACATTTGCAAATTTGATTCTAGAAATAATTATGTAATTAACAGCACTCCAATATATAATGCATGGCATGCCTCCATAACCACATGGCCACGGCCGTTATTCCTCCTCATATGTATAAATAAGGTCTTAGATTGAAACATCACGATCTAAGTGTTACTATCGAATACATTGTTTCTTGTGGAGCTCATTGTTAGGCTAGGTCCACACTGCATAAGAAAACTAATGTATCTCTGGTGCTTTTCGTTTTTTAAAAGCGCCACAGATACGATCGTTAGTGCAGCCCCATAGACGGCAATAGAGAAGACAAGCTGCTGTCTACCCAGCTCGTCTTTTCTCTGCCCGTCTTTCGGCAGCGGCGTATTATACAGCATATAATACACCGCTGCTTCTCGTTTTCTTGCCGTCTTTCCATACAATACAATTGTATGGGGGACGTCAGGAAAACAAGAAGCGACCGCGGCTTTTGTCACAAAGCGTGGCAAAAGCCGCAGTCCTACATCAGAGAAAAAACGTCCGCTTTGGGCCGTTTTTTGTCTGATGCAGTGTAGACATAGCCTTATGCTGAATATAACCTTTTCATTTGCATCATATATTGGAGTGCTGTCAATCATATATTTATTTCTGTGGATTTGGCAAGCACCCAGCTAATTATCTATCCCTACAGAGTGCCACCCATAGCTATATATCAAATTTATTCCTAGGCTGTTGGGAGGAAACCTTTGTGTTTAAAGAGGAAAATTCCATCTGGTCATCTAAAATCCTCTGTTGGGGCCGTTTCATCAACAACTTTTTTATTTTGTGGAACAGCCCCATCTCCTAATTTGAAAAAATAGCTTTATGGTTGAATGACAATGGGATTGATCTCCGTTTCTTAGATTTAAATTTGAGATCAATCGTTTCTGGATATACAGATTGAAAGAGACAGATACTGTAACCTATATACAAAGACCTACAGGAAACCCACTTCAACAAATTCTTAAATACTTAGATGGAAAAGTCAAAATTCTGCTTCTCTAAAAAGGGATATTCATAATTGACAATTTATTTGAGTTAGGAGAAATTATTTTTTGCAAAGGGCTTTCAACTTCAGGCCTATGACTTTTATGACAGCTTTTCATATATAGGATATCTTTCATCAGCAAACCAGAATGCATATTGGCAGAACTGCTGGTAATTTATTGGTCCCTAAAAAGAAGAAGTTGCCATAAAATCATGTTATGAGAGTAGTTGGAACGTATTATGACAGATCCTTTGAAATACAACAAATCTTGACCAAACATTGGAACATCCTAATGACAGACAAAGGTCTGAGTGATGTCTTAGCAAATGGACCCTAGATCACTTATATAAAGGGAAGGTCCATTAGAGATAGAGTGGTGCACAGTCACTATACCCTCACACAGAAGAAGGGCACATGGTTGCAACGTAAACTGAAGGGCACCTTCAGGTGTGGAGACAACGGTGTAGCCTACCCCTACATCCAAAAGGTGAGTACCTTTAAAATCTGCTAAATGTGTCAACAATACCTCAGAGAGACTTTGTCAACTGTAAGATGAAAGGTCTGGTGTACATGTGCGCAGGCACCTGTCCTCTAAACAGTATTGGGAAAACGGTTAGCCAATTGCATCACTTTATTGGAGATCATCTGTGTGACATAAAGCACAGAAGGGATACTCTAGTAGCACAGTATGCATGGGAATACCACAAGGAAGACCCAAAAGAGTTTTTTCTTTGATAATGGGGGTCATTAGGAGATCAGTGAGGGGAGTGATTTGGGTTAACAGGATCCTTCATAAGGAGGCCAAATGGATCTACAGTCTAAAATCTGTGAACTCATGAGGCCTTACAGTTTGAATGTTTTTGTAAGATAACATATTATGCCTCCTCCTCATTTTTCTGCCCTTCTAATCATACCAGTTGATCTTTTTGGGTGCTATATTTGCATCCATGTTCTTTATATTTTGGTTTAAATTAATGTTTTGAAACAACCGAGGGGATATAGAAATTACTTTAGAAGCTTCCGCCTCATAGGTAGCGAGATTTTATTATCTTGATTCTATGAGTATCAGCAGGACACTATTGGGTATTGCTCCGTATTGGGGTCCTCAACATTATTAGTCCCCTGATGAAACTGACTCATCAAAGTATGGAGGAAATGCATAGGAAATAAGTCATGGGTACATGAGAAGTATTTTTCTTATCATACAAATTTAGGATGTGTTTATCAAAAATAGAGTGTTGCTCGGGACTAGTCATCGGGTGTGGGTAATATTGGGACAGTTCTTTCAGGTCTTAGCAGATTATTTCATTTTCCTTCAATCAGTTTTTAAATAAAAACCTGAAATTTTTCAGAATCAACTGCAACTATGAAATAACAATATACCAAAAAGACTGTGGTGTTGTGTATACATGGGATAGACATACTTGCGGCAGAGGGTTTGTTTTGAACACGTGTTTATTAAGATAAGTTCTGCAATTAGAATGAATTACTTGTTTTTATTTATAGAAGTTTTACTTCAAGTGAACTTGTCAATTGGCTTATGCTGCCCTTTTGGAGAGCAGGATGTGATAGAAAGAGAGAAGATGAGCTTTGTGATTTACAGCAAAGGTTTATAAGATTTGAAGTAGGATTTCTGAGTAAAAATCAAAAAGTAAATCCTGATAGTACTCCTTATGAGGCTGTGGACATTATGCTTATCCCACCCACATACCGTGATTGACAGTTTTTTTTCTTAATCTCCTAGAAATCCTGGCTGAATTTAATTTGCTTATTTAAAAATTTTGCTCTAAATCATACAAACCTATAAATCACAGAGCTTATCTTCTCTCTCTCTATCATATCATATAACTTGACAGGTTAAATAGTATGGTTGAAAAAATACATACTGTATGCCAATCAAATTCAACCAAGGATAGGGTAAAATGTGGTTGAAGAGAGGAGGATAGGGAGATTTTTTAAAGGTAGTTTCCTGTACTGATGAACCCAAAAGGCAAGAACCAATGCATCTAAAGGAAGATTTTGTTCCTGATCCCAAAACTGCCATCAGACCGGATCTAGATATTTTATTCAGTTAACTTTAAGTAAGTGTCATGGTTTTGCTTATTGGTTTCTCTATCAAGAATTGCCTTGTAATAGTTTATTGCTTAGGCTCTGTTCATATTCCATTACGTGAGCACATTCAGTATATGCACCAGGAAGCTCCTGAGTTGTAGGTAGCCATATCCTGATCATATCCTGATGAAATCTAAAGGAATGTGCTTGGGCCTTTGTTGGGGTGGTATGCAGCAGAATACTTTTTTGCTGTCTAGCAAAACACAGTGGGCTATCATTTTCTAGATAGAGGACTACTGCAACAAATTACATTACTAATGGCCAATTGTTGAAGTACGGCACTGAATAGTTACATATTAGCAAACATTAGAGGCATATTTTGGGTTATATGCCTATCCTATACCTCTAATAATTACTTTAAACAACTTGTGAACAGAGTCTTAGACTATGTAAATGATGGGTTTTTTCATTTGGTGACAGTATATTGGAAGTATTCCCCAATAGATACCTCTGATTTATGCCCGTGTGTAACCATACAGCAACATATGTAAAAAAGAAAAAAAGTATACTGTACAGTGTGTTTTCTTGTGGTATTCGCTTTCAAACAAGGCACAGTCCGCTCTAGTTTCCCATACAGTAAAAGAGGAATATTGGCTCATACCCCCCTGCTGAAGGCCAAAATGACTTTCTTTAGGCCTCCATTGGATCAATGAGACCTAGAGTTATATTTTGCATATGTGAATGGTGCTTTTACAGTGAATATGCTGAGCATGGTTACCTAAATATTTTTATGAAATTGTGTGAGCCCATCCGCCAGCGGCAAGGTAATTTTATTTCAGATGGGATCCTAACCTGGGATTCTCAACAGATTCTCCTTAGGTCTAGGCTTCCACATTCCCAGATAAATCTTACGTAAGTGTACTTTAAGGTCTGTTTTAACCACTGGTATTGAAAACATCCAGACATTAACTGTTAAAATGAATTTTCCCATTTCTGACATTTATGGTATATCAATAGGATTTGCCATAAATGATAGATGAAGGTCCCAATTTCACATAGAACTTACATAGTCTCAACTCTTCGGGGGCCCATTCTTACAATAGGTGCAGGTACCATCTTATTGATATGCCATAAATGTCTGAGTTGGAAACACTCCATTAAACCCTAAATCATCATGATCTGTGTTGATGGTGGTGTTGATGGACAAAAGGGGTTACAAAGATTTTTTTTAAAAGCTTCAAAAGTGCCAAGTAAAAAGAGGAATAAAGATAAAGAAAAGGGCAAAGGGCACATCTACAACAGCTTAAAAAATGGGCAGTTAGTAGTTACACAGGTAAAATTACAATGGTTTGGCATTAAAAGGACTTTCCAAAACTTTTAAAAACCTCCCTACCACCTCCCATTGTGCTAAAATAGTAAATTAACCCATATTTAACTCACCTATCACCACCACTCCAACTCTGCAAGAGCTTCAACGTTCTCCCCACATCCCTCACTGACGATATCATGTTCATGAATCATATGATGCTGCAACCAATCTCTGTCTTTAGCATGTGACCACAGATCTCAGTGATTGCCTGCATCCTATGATCCACAAAAGTGATGTAATCAGTGAGGGACTATAGCGGAACACTGGAGCTCTGGCAGTGCTGGAGTGCTGGTGATAAAAGAGATGAGTATGGTTAATTTTCTATTTAAGTGCAGTGAGAGTTGGTAGGGAGGTTTTCTTAAAATTCTTGAAAAAATCCTTTAACATTCTTATGTCCTGATAAGTTTTGACTATTTGGAGGCTGAGGATTTTGGACTGAAAAACAATACTCTGCTGGTTAGAGCAATCCTTAGCTGTGCTTTTGCATTTTTAATATACAGGCAATTATATATTTGTATTTAGTAAGTTAAAAATAAGGCCCCCTGATTGCACTAATAAAAAATACTGAAATAATTAAAGTCGACTGATAATAAAAAACTAAAAACTTAACACATAAAAAATAAAATACCAGTAACATAATAGGGGGATGAAAAAAAAAGAAAAACTCCCTGAGACCAAAAAGGTTAAGATCCTTCCCGTCTCATGCAAATGGTCATTAAACAAAGCTTCCCATTTAATTTTATAAGCAGGATATTGAGGGTTATTGTACAATGGTTAATACAGTAGTTTCATAAGATGTAATGAATTTCCTCTGGAACTTCTATTTATGAAGTAACACATAAAGACTTTTGTACTAGATTCTGTTACATGAAGTTATAAATGTACAGTGCTGCTATGTACTCATATGAAAATTTGCAAAAATTCTATTTTAAGAATAGAAATGTGCAGTGCCAGCAGTTGTTCTGCCTTTAGCAGCCTAAGACATGGTTTAGAATAATAAGCTTAGGGTCTGATTAGGGTGTATTAGCCTCCATCCAGCAGGACCACACAGGAGCAGTCTTTGAGCATACACCTATGAAATAAACTTGTGTGGTCTGATTGTTCATATAGCAAAATGTCAGATAAAATGGAATGCAGACATGCAGACGGTTTATCTTTCTTTCCAACTTTCTTGATGGCAACCAGAGAAACCAAACAAAAATAATAGTCCTTTTCTCCACACTTCATGCACAGCAAATATTGGTTTGTAATTGTAACCCAAGTCCTGAAATCTTTCACTGTGACCAGTGTAAATTCTCCATCGTTGCAATCTGGTGGGTTTACTTTAATTTTAAGCCCTACTGCACCAGGACAAACAAACTATAGGAGGTCAGTAATTCACTAGGAAAACTTTTGGCAGTTAGCAAACATTATAGCAATCTGGAAATTATTAGAGGAATCGTGTTAGTTGTTGTAGGGTTCTGGATTTCCATGTAACATTCAGTGCTAATATCAACAAACCAATTAGTTAGACTATTTTAAAACTAGAAAAGTCATTGGTAATTTCCTTTCTTCAAGTTAAACGAAAAAAACAAACAAAAAAAAACATTAAAAAGCAACTTCTACAGCTGATACTGAACTAAGATACAATGTCAAAAAGAATTGGAAAATGTTGCTAGTTTGTATTATAAAATGTGACAATGTGCTGTAAATATTTTGTTTTCATTTCTATTTACATTGAATCCATTGTCATTAGCTTGTCTCAAATGGTCACAATCACTTTGCTTAGTGTGTGATTAATAGGACTCAATTTTTCTTAGAATGATTGGACTTCAAAATGCATCCTTGCTTTCCTCTGTATTTTAGACTTTTGGACAAAAATGCAGGGATGCAACTAGAATCCATAGGGCCCAATAGCAAAATGAGATGGGTCTTACCAACTAATGGCAGGAAACTGAAACAGCAGCATTAAATGAATAATTAAAGATATAAATATTAGTACCATATGTTAGAGAACCTAAAAAGTCCTGATAGTAAAAAAAAACACCACCTTGTTTCACCCTACAAAAAACATTATGGAGGACATGTATGAAAAAAGTTGTCTAGGTCTAAGACTTTCTTTGTTGCCCTAAGCAACCAATCAGAGCTCCCCTACTTTTTCCAGAGCACTATATGAAATGAAATATGAGCTCTGATTTGTTGCTATGGGCAATGTCTTAGACCTAGACAGTTTTCATACATGACGCCCAATGTTCTTGAACTTGAATGATCCCTTTCAGGCCTCTGGGCCTATAACAATATTAACCTAAGAAAGATAGCAATGACACTGACTGCTAGAACTATCTATACATCTATTTACCTATTTACCTATCTATATAAAATAAAAACATGCAGCACTCAAATCAAAAGTAGAAAGATGTGTGTCCCAGGCAATCAAGCCTAACCAAGACTACGAAATCAATTAAAAAGAAACTTACAGCACTCCAATAGTAAAAAATGAAAAAAAAAAAAAAAAAAGGTACATGTTATTTAAAGGTTAATACAGTAGAACCTTTTGTAAGTTCCCATCTGGTTCCCTGAAAATAAGACATTCCCCGAAAATAAGACAATAGTGCAATTTTTTTCAAGCTCAGATATATAAGGACTCCCTTGAAAATAAGATCTAGGCCAAACCATTGCTACAGCTCTCCCATTCATTTGTGTTTTCAGATAATTTAGATAGGTCTTACCGTGTATGGGAGACTACCTGAACAAGAGGTGCTCATTTAAGGAAAGTGCTATTGCTGGACATGAGAGATTGGGGCGAATTGTAAAAGAATTGGAGTCACAAGAAATTCACCTTGAAATTCAGGGTTTAGAGAGTTATGATGATGTTCCAGAAGATGATGACATGAGTGTCTTTGAATAAATGTTGCTTTTTGTTCATAAATCCCAGGATCAGTAAATGTACCATAGATTGCTGTACATGGAGATAGAGTCACAAGAAATTCTTGACGGAAGTCAGAGTTTGGCTGGTTATGCTGATGTTTTTGATGACATGGCTATAGTATATTAATAAATTATGGTTTTTGTTCAACAATAAATTTGAGTTCTTGTTCATGGAAAATGAAGACATCTCTGAAAATAAGACCTAGCGCATCTTTAGGAGTAAAAATTAATATAAGACACTGTTTTATTTTCAGGGAAACAGGATATGTTTACCTCTCTCTCTGCCTATTTGTTTACAGTAGGCATCCTCAAACTGCGGCAATCTAGCTATTGGGAAACTACAACTCCCATCATTCCCACTGTAATAGATTATATAAATGCATGATGGGAGTTGTAGTTTCCCAACAACAGGAGGGCCGCAGTTTGAGGACACCTGGTTCACAGTTAGAGATGGGCGAATTGATTCTAACGAAGTGGAATTCGTTTAGAATTTCAGGAAAACTTCGGTTCTGAACGAAGTCGAAGTTTGGGGTACTTCGGGTGAATGAAGTGTGCTTTTGATTGATAAAAAAGGCTGCGAGCACAATGGGGTTACATGGGCCCAAAAAACTCTGGAGAAGAAGGGGATGCCTGCATGACATGGCAGAGAGAAGCCAATCAGAGACCGGGGGATTCTGTGACGTCACCGCACTATATAAGTTCGGGCGCGACGCTGGGAGCTCACACTCCTCTCACTGTACTGATCAGGGAAGGTGCTGCTTGGGTGATAGCTCTTACTGAAGAACTGATTTTTATAACACGATTTTTGGGGGGTGTTCTCAGCTTGGTTCAGAGACTGCTTCCCATTTTGTTCTTTTTTCTGATTTTTTGGAGTTTTGGATCTTTAAGTCCAGTGTGCGTCCACTGCAGCTGCATAACATTTTAATGCTATCTGCTCATAGCACATTGAATACCAAGGGGGATCTAAAGCCAGTTCCTGTTGTATTCATTAAAGAAACAGCGTTTTTACAATACAAATACCACTTCATTTTTGGCTGCTCAATTCTTTTGGGGCAATTTACATCCAAGGGGTTAATAAGCTTGTTTTTCTTGCTGTGGTGACTCCAAGAAACCGTCTTTTTCACCGCCAAAAATTACAATTCTCCTGTAGCATAATTCACAAGCGAAGGTTAATTAAATTTTTTCTGTTGTTGTGTAGGGGTAGAAAACACGCCAATTGTAACACGCTACCAAAGCTGTAGTTGTTTGGTTTCTCAATTTTTTTGGGGCAATTTACATCCAGGCGGTTTAATTAAGCGTTGTTCTGCAGTTGTACTCAATAAAAGAAACTTTGGTTTTTCCACCGCCACAGAAGAAAATTATGTAGCATATTCATATCCGAAGGTTAATTTAACCCCGTTGTGCTTTTATATTCCGTAAAATACACAAAGTTTTTAAACGGCACATACAAGTCAATTTTTCCTGCCCATTTGTGGAGCGCAATTTATATCCAAGGGTTACCAACTTTTACTGGGTTCATTTGGAGTCAAATACAGGGTGGGGTATTTATCATATACAGATATCTTCATCAAACAGTGTCTGTACAATTTTAGAACAAACATATGTCAGAAAAGAGAGGTGGCAGGCTCTTCCCCCGCGAGTGGCAGAGGCACAAACATTCCAGGGCCCAGGGTCGCACACAGCAAGGGGCGTTGCGCAGGGGTCACTCGGTGAGGCCACAACTGCCGCTGTCATCTAGCGGCCTTTGTGTTTGTTCAGCAACCCAATGGTTCTTGATTGGTTGAAAAGGTCATCCGCTTCCTCCCAGAGGACGTCTGACACCTCCAGCCAAGAGTCGGTGGGAACGTCAGACACAACCTTAGTTGGCATGGCCCGGGAGGGGGTAAAAGGCCCCCACCTGTCCTCAACCCGCCTCTGCCCCCAAGGGGTTTCCCCCCACCCAAAGAGTTCCCTATGGGCCCGGGGCTAAAGCTCCACTATAAAAGGGGAGGATGAAAAATTTGAGGAGGGCAGCACACCCTATTTGGGCCACCCGAAGAAATTGGGCCCCAATTTTCCCCTGTTTTTGCAGTAGGCGGCAAAGTAAAAGAGGGTTTAAAAGAGTGGAAAGGGAGGTCTTTTTGTGGGGGGCCGGGCCCTCCCATCCCAAAAGACCGGGATGAGGACCCCCAAGTGACGATGAAACACAAATAGATTGCCCCTAAAAAGAGAGGTTCCCAGCACAGCCAAACAGCAGTTGGGAAATTTTTTAAACCCCGAGTTTTTTTGAGCAAAGTGAACGGGGTCGGGCGAGTTTTTTCCCCTTAAAAGTGTTTTTCTTTTAATTTTGGAGATTAAGATTGAGAGACTTTAGAATTTTGGGGATTTAGAGGGGACAGTATTGTAGCTTATTATTATAATTGAATTCTATTTTTTTTTTGGTAACATCCCCATGGGTTCCATGTTTGACAATGCTGTCCAGGGGCAAAAACCCGTCCCAAGGGTTTTCCCAAACCTTGAGCAACATTTTCGAGGGGGCATACTCCCTGTCCCAAGTTTTGGGGGGTTTTCCCACACTGCAAAAATTTAGAAGCCCGGATCCGGGAATTTTAAATGGCAAGTGGCAAACACTGAAAACCATTGCCAATTTTGGACGATTTTTGGCCCCCTCATTTACCATTTCACTTGCGGGTTTTAAAGATGCTGGGGGGGGTTGGTAGCATGGGGGGAAAACCCAAGGGGAACATGGGGGCAGCTAGAGGGGAAACGTCGGGAAAGGGAAGGGTAAAAAGGAAAGTGTCGGGAAAGGCCAAACCCCTGTTTTGGTCACCCCCCAAAAAATTTTCCCAAGTTTGGCAGATGAGGGGATATCACCCAAAAGAAATAGCGTTGCCCAGCAAGAAAAAATCCCCCTGTCTCCCTCCAGTAAGATGGGGAATAGGATTCCCGGGTCAGGCTTTAGAACAATTTTTGGGGGCCGGGGAATTCCCGGGCCCGGAACAGTATGTTGTTTACCGGGGGCCCCGAGTTCGCCAAAAGGGCGGTTCGGGTTGACGATCGGGGTGGGGGGGGGGTGGTGAAAAACCCAAACGTCATGGTCCACATTGGCACCAATGACAAAAGTAAGGGTGGGTGGGAGGGGCCTTTTAAAAATATTTCAGGCATTTGGGCCCCAAAAGCCCCAAGGGCAAGGCCCCTCCAGAGTAATATTTTCAAAAATATTACCTGTTCCACGAGCCACACCAGAGGGGCAGGGGGAAAATTTAGGGGATTGGAAAAAGTGGCTAAAAAATTTGGTTTTGGAAAGAGGGATTTGGGTTTTTTGGAGAACTGGGCTAAACTTCTGTCTTGGCTGGGAGGGGCTCCCACCTAAATGGGGGGGGTGCAGTTTAAAATTGGGGAAA